>PVJX010010663.1:0-43353 GCA_004027295.1 Dolichotis patagonum
TAATCTTAATAAATTCTAAGTTACTAAAGGCAAAAAGTAAAGATATTTTCATAATTGAACGTCATACACAACATCAAAGGCACACAGACTTTACTTACCATACAGGACACTGCAGTCATAGGAGCTGAAGCCTGGGGAGCACGCACATCCCCACTCCATGCACTCTCCATGGCCACTGCACAAACTGGGGCATTTTAATACCAGGAGAATGTCTTCCATCAACGTGCCATATTTTTCTGTGCTATGTTTCCCCGCTTCCAAAACCCTCCTTTCACATTCATTTTCTAAAAAGGCCAAACCTGCTTCTGCCCAGCTAACATCATCTTTCACCAGAATGTCCTTAACGCACATATTGATAACATCCTCTAGTCTGCTTCCAAGAAAGGCAAGACAGAGCTTTCCAAGGCTGGAGTTGGCGAGAGCCTGCTCACAGAGCACCAAGGTGCTGTCCTCGGTAAGACCAGAGGGTGTGGGCCAGGACGGAACAAATTCTTGGTGGACTTTTTCAATATGGTCTTCAGGGAAAAAATAAGTAAGCTCTTCAAGATTGCTTTGGCTGGAACTTTGGAGAGCAGACAAAGCAGGGAATTCATGAAAGTTTTGCCGTTTCCATCTCTTCTGTCCATGCCACTTTGTGTCTTGGCTATGGCCAGCCTCATTATGTGTTTGCTTCTCATTGTCCAAATATTTTGTTTGCTTTTCCTTCCCAGAATACAGCAAATTTAAGTCCAGTTCAGCTAGGTTCACTTGGGCTTTTTCTTGCAGTAAGAAATTCAAATTATTTTCTTCTCTTGATGTCTGTTTTCTTATCCCTCCCTCAAGAACTTCAGAATTAATATATTCAGAGGTGACATCTAGTTCTGGTATCAAAGAAGAGAATCTAATATGTTCGAAGTCTTTGCAACCTGAAGCAGTTTCTGATTGAGAAACACCATCCAGATGATTAGAAAATTGATAATTTGAGGTGGTATCCAGTGAGCAGCTACAGTAGGGTGGTTTTGGAGGCAATGTCGGAGAAACTGGCAATGTGTCAAACATGCTTTTTCCTGGTAAAATTCTTCTCAATGGAAAACAGGAAAGACTAATTATTTGAAAGAACATATATTCCTCAGTAACATATTTTTAAAAAGTATGAAATCACCACCCATTTAAATAAAAGTTTATTTCTTACCTCCATTCATTAATAAAAGTAACAAAATCATTAAAATCTTCATCAATTTTGATCCCATTTCTGTCATGGAAATCATTTTCTGGGCTTTCATCAAAGGTACCACAAAGGCCCAAAGTGTTTTGGTAATCTACACTAGGAGCTCTGATTGTTAAACTCATGCCCCATTCACTAAGGTCAGAGCGGATAAACGTTCCAGAAGAAAACCGAATCTGAAACATAGAAGTAATCAACAGAGAAAAAAATGTTGAATTTATATTCAATTCATTTCAATTCAATTCGATTCAATTCAATTCAATTCAATTCAATTCAATTCAATTAATATGGGTCAAGAAAGTAAGCTTTATTTAAGAAATAAGAAAACACATTGAGTTATTCCTTCCATACAAGAGTAAAATGCTGATTTTTTTAGATGACAACTTTTGTTAATGCTATAATTTCAAAGTAACAGATTTATGCTGCTAATTTGAAATTTGAGTTCATATTGATTTTTATTGATATATTATTTGTAAGTCTTTTAAGTAATTTAAACTAAAATACGATATTTTACATAATAAGAGTTACAAATCTTAGAAATAAGGTTTACCAACTCATGTTTCTAATATAGTCAATATGGCACTTGACTACCAATTTATTCATGCAGATTAAATATAATTCCAGAGGAGTAGCTACAAATATCACTTTGCTGTTGTTAGGCTCATCAAATCAAGAAGCCAAATTATAACCAGAGGTTGCCTGGGAATCACAACAAAAAGAGTTTCTTGAGTGATTCTAATAGGTTGTATCATCCAACCAGGAGCTACCACTTTGGATTGTAGGAATGTCATCTGCCTCAGACCAGCCACTTGAGGGTATATGGGAGAAACTGTCTCTTTTGAAAGCCAATCAAGTTGCAGTACTTGTGTTTTCTTCTCTTTTTTATATTTCTTTTTAAAAATTTTTTAAATTTAGCAATAGCGCTTTTTTGTTTTTACAAGAGTGGTTTTGTGTTCATTGACAAAAATGATGCATTAGAGAAGATGGAAACAAACCTTATAATCATTGAGAGAGCTAATTTTCTTTCAAATTCTTCAAACTTTTCTTGTATAGTACATAAATATCCCTGCTTGTCTTCATGCACACCGTTATTCCATTATTCATGACTAGAATGTGTTCTACACCAATTATATTTAGGATTTCAGCTAAACCTAATTGATCATTGATTAATTGTAACTTTTCCCTTTCACAAATAGAGATACAATGAATTACCATTAGGTTTTGTACACATTGAATTATTTTATTCAAATAAATTTCTAGAACTAAGTATCTTTCTTAAAATGACATATATAGGTAAATTAAGATTATATATAATATATATGCCCTCCAGAAAGACTAACTTTTCTACTATCTACCCTGGCCAAAATTCTATGAAAGATGTTTGATCTATATTTATCTAGTTGATTGCTAATAAGGTTAATATATTTATTTTTTTTGATTATATGAACTTTGAACATGCTTATCAGTATCATTCCTTTGTGAATTTCCTTTTATATTATTTGCTCTTTACAACTGGAGTGTTGATTATATATTAGATAACTATGAGAATTTTACATATTGGGTATATACTTTATATGTAGCAAATAGTTTTCCAGTTCTTGATTTGCATTTTGTTTTTGATGATAGAATTCTGATCTATAATGCTACTTTAAAAATTATTGTTCATCGCATTAAATATAATATAAAAAAATAACACTTTTAAATACATTTTGCAAATTAAATTATATTTACTTGAAATTTAGCCTTTTGAAAGATGAGAGGAAGATGAACGTTACCTTATGATACAAATAGCTCACACATATGAACTATTATTTTAAAAACATATAAATGATTATATACTCTTGGGTAGCTTTTTTGACTTTCTTTTCACTTCCTACTTACCTATTTACTAACCAGTTTCTTATATAGCAACAAAAACTGTTGTTTAGAAAGTTGGTTAAGTCTTCTGGAATATTTAACTTTAATTTTCTATCATATTTGTCTATTGTACTTTTTCTTAGACACAGGCAAAAATACTTATATGAGAAATCCACAAGTTGTCTTATTACATAGTAAGTAATAGAATTTAGATCTGATAGTCTTACCTATATTGTGTTTACTTGCGTGTGATAGGTGAAAAACATTTTAATATCATAGGTCATCTAAATGCTATTTTCTTGAAATGACTAATATTGAAAAATGGTAGCTTTTTTTTTTTTTTTTTTTTTTTTTAGTACCAGGGATTGAACTCATGACCTCATGTTTGTCAAGCAGGCACTTACACTGCTGAGCTGAACCCTCAGCCCCGAAAAATGGTAGCTCTTAATTTCATGGAAACAAATAAAAGTTCATCCAAAATGATAAAAAAGAAATACTATTTTTAAAATAAAGAATCATACATACTGTGACTTTTCTTCCCAAGTAAGATTCACTTATCTTGATATTGCTGGATACATCTTGGCTCTTCACAAATAAATATGGTTGAGACGCATGCAGCTGACCATTGCACATATCAAAAGTAACTACAACACCTTCTTCTTTGGCCACAAACCCACAGTTACACGACACAGGATAGTAAAGGCTTCCGCAGTCCCATTGACGCACATGGATCTCAAAATCACGTGATGTACTCTTATAAAGCACAAATGTTCCGGTCTTGAAATTATCATATATCCTGTCATCAACAAAAATCAATTGCAATCAAGAGTGTATACAAAATATCACAACAGCCTAAGCCAAAAATCTGTATTAAACACGTTTACCGGCATTCAGTATATTTTAGAGAAATCTAGATTACCCAAAGGTTGGAGTCAAGAGCATTTGTTTATAGGCACGGAATGAAACAAAGTGGTGATGAACATCTGAGTCTCTCCCACTACCCTTCTCTGTCACCATCCAGTTTGGGCCACCCCCTGAGGAGGGAGGCCTACTGCCCATGTGTGCACACGGCAGTCCTCTTCATCTTCTTCAAGTACTTGTCCAGTTATTTCCCTCATTTGGTGGCCTTCTGTATCCATTTTATTTGTTTCTTTGTTATTCTTTTACTTTGGGAATAAGCCTAGGGCCTTTGCACTGAGCTATATCCCTTAGCCAGTTGTTTATTTATTTATATTTATTTACTTATCTTGAGACATGGTCTTGCTAAATTGTTAAATTACCCAGACTGAGCTAGAACTTCTGCTTCAAAAGCCAGAACAGTAGGATTATAATCATGTGCTACCCTGCCTGGCTGCATTTGTTTGTTTTTTTGAGACATGCTCTTGCTTTGTAGGGCAGGCTAGAGTTGAATTTACTATGTAGTCCAGGTTGGCCTCAAATTCACAGCCATCCTCCTGCCTCAGCCTCCCACGTGCTGGGATTACAAGTGTGTGCCACCATTCCCGGCTCCATTCTATTTTAATATAAAGTGTAAGCCCTACTTCCAGCCTTTCCCCCCTCCTGATTAACTTTTCTTTATGGCATGCATCTACCTCAGACATGCTAGGTGTGTTACTTAATGATGCTGTTTATATCTCTCCTCATGTAGTCAAAGGTCCGTTCCACGGGAGCAGGCAGAATTCTTCTATTCTGCCCACTGCCATGTACCCAGCATTGAAAACGTGGTGCAATACACCGCCTTGAACTAGGCGTTGGATTAAATGCATCACCACTGTGCTTTCTTGAAGTTTTTCCACCAAAACGGTTTTTATTTTGTTTCATGTTCGTTTGAGGGACAGGGTCTGATTGTGTAGTTCAGATTGACCTTGAACTCTTGGTAACCCTCCTGCCTCTGCATCCTAAGTGCTGTGACTTCAGGCATGCATCACCATGCGCCACCATGCACCACCTTGCGTAGCCTCCACCAAGCTTCAAGCCTTCAGTCATAACCATTTACATCTCTTCAATACTTGTCAGATCTATGGAGTGTCATTTTTATTGAAGGATTTCTACTTAGGTGTGTGTATCCACTCACAGTGAATAATTTTACTGGCAATCATATTACAATAAAAAAATCTTTCATCATCAGTTAAATTTTCATTCAAAATCAAATATCAGTTTCCTTTAGGACAACCAAGTATTATGAATTCCTCTAGAACAGCATCACTGAGTATAACTCTTACAATGCATATATTAATAACAGGATTGTTTAGATACTTTTTGGTCATTTTTGCCAGCTTTCTTTAGTTCCAGAGGCAAATATCTAGACATTCATGATGGTTTTAATAGCTTTGTCCCTGGGTACTCATCATAAATTAGGAGTGATTAGTTTTTAAAATGACCTAACATGTTATTTTAATGATTTTGTCTATACTTTAAAGATTATATTATTATTATACAGAAACATAACAGTAAATATTTTTACTGCAAATAGTTTAATCGTTTTTGAAAGATGAACAATGGCCAAGCAAAAACAATTGTCTGTATTTTTAAATAATCTTTACTTCTACAAATACAGGCTCACAACTATTACATATTTTTACTAAGGACTAGATCTACAGCAAAAATATGTACACACACAGACTAGTACCTTGAAACAAACCAGTAACAGCAACACTAATTTATCAGTGACTAGACTTAAGAAATGGCAAAATATGCTGTTTAGAACTAAGCAATGATAGAAAGAAACACAAAAAAACTACTAAAAGAGAAACTTACCTCCCATCAAAGGTTATTATATGTGGGTCAGTAAATGAGTAACAGTAAGCAGTTGGGATATCCTTAACTCTGATCTTAAAAATAAAAATAGTTTGGTAAATATAACATTAGTTATTATTTAGGAACAACAAGTAGCTTGGCAATTGAAACAAATTCTTGATTTTATCATTGCTTCGAAAAATGAATCATTTAAAAACTAAAATAATTTATCAAATAAATTTAGATGAAAATTGATGATCTAATGATAAAATATAAGTATTTATTGAAGGTTAAATTATAAAAATCATTTTCTAATTCTTCCACCTGGATGCTATCTGGAATGTAGTTGTCCCACAGGAAGTCCCCATTAACTATAGGCTGCACTATGATGTTTGTGACTCTGTCACCATCTGGAGAAAAGTCTGTTACAGCAGTGTAATTCACAACAGCGTGGCTACAGATTCCAGTGTCACAGGATGATGTCTGGTGAAGATCCACATGACAGGAAGACAGCGCAAGATTTAAGCCTAGGTGTTCTGAACCTGTCCGAATGAAAAAATGTGTTGAAAAATTTCCTATAGATCTATATCCTAAGCAAAATACGTAATAGCTTTATAACACCAAACAGTTAACTAAAAAGTCTTAAATTCTTTTAAAAAATATATTGTTTCAATTTTTGTCCAAGTTAAAACAAAGCTGTAATGTATATACATATACATACGTATTACTGTTTTTAATGAAGTTAAAATCTGTATTCATTTAGATAAAATTCAAAAGCAATAAATAACAAAATAATGATAGAAATGGAAAATGCTAAAATCTGATTTGATCAATACATAATGCATACATGTGTTAAAGTATCACACTGAACTCTATTAAGATACACAAGTACTATTTATTACAATATTTAAAGAATTTTAACAAGATAAAAATCAATACATAAAAATGATCCTTGTTTCTTTTTTTTATTTTAAAAAGAATAAAACAAAAGAGGGCAGAACAAAGCAGATCAGAACAGGACAACACAGGCAACACAGCACTTTACATTAAGACAACGGGACATCAACAGTAGCTATCACAATATCTCTTTCTCTGCTACAGTTGAGCATAGTTTCAAATACAATAATATCAAACATATCACAATAGTATAAAACCATTCAAAAGAATGAAAGAATTACAGGGCATTCTGAACCAAATAACAGAGAATAATCAATGGCTACTATAATATCTCATTTTTAATAAAATTTTGTTTATACTATCACCTATATTAAAATCCCAATAAGACACAACATGATAGAACCGATGGTAACAGCAGAGTAGAAGCATGGTAGGACTTCTAAGGAAGACGATATTAAATCAGCAATGGCTGCCATAATGTTCTGTTTTCTTCAAAACAGCTGTTCATATCATCTCACATAATAAAGTCAAACAAAACAGAATAAAACCATTCCAACTGATGAATGAAAACATTGAAAGGCTTCAAAGCAGATCCTTGTTTCTATAAAAATCAGAATTCAAAATATCAAAGAACATAATTTGATTTTTTTTTCTGGTAACAATTGGGTTTGAGCTTAGGGCTCAACTACTTTAATATTTTTTCAGGACATGTTTCTGCTCCATCCATTGTTCAATGGTAGCAATGCATCTAATTTATATAGAGTTCATCATCTTAAAAATTGAAAATACAAAATAAATAAGGGAACCCTCAAACCAGTGATAAACTGCCTCTTTTCACATTCCAAATTTCCCAACATATCCAAAACATTGAGATGTTATCTCAGTTATGTAGAAAAGATACAGAAAATGAATTTGGAAAAGAAAAGGTAACACAAAATAAAGGAAGTTGAGAAATTTGTGTAGCTAAACAAAAACAACAAATTCTCCCCAAAAGCTGGGCATTTTGATGTATGTTTTCATATGCTACTATTGACTACAAGATCCTTTTGAGAATCAAGGAGAGAGAAATAAATTAAAAATTTTCTATCTTCTTTTGTTCCATGCAGATTTTAAGGTATAAAATTGTGATGATCAGATGTGAGTACATTGAACTAGATCCAAAATTCCTTAGAAACTGTTTGCTGTTACCCACTTTTTCTAGAAATACACTCTTCTCTCACACATATGAAAATTAATGGATGCATAGAAAGTCTTAACCTTCTCTGTAAGGTGAATGTGGAATATTTCTGGCTTAGGAACATGATATCATTTCCCAAGTTTATAGTATGAGGGCCATGTGTTATGTTTTGTAAGCCTGTTAAAAAAAAAAGCAGCATATTCTCTGCAGAAATACGAGACACCAATGTTTTCTCTAGAAAAATCAAAGATTTAAGAGAAATACATTTAAAGATGGTAAAATGAGGAATATCCAGAAGGAAACCCAGAATTTCTTCTGTAGGTAGAAAGAAAATCATTTTTAGTTGACAAGGAACAAGAACAGACTCTTAAAATGTAGGAAATATACTCAGGCTATCTATATGGACAAAACTGCTCTATTGAACAAATTCAAAACATGGTGAAAACATATTTTAAAGTAAACCTGAAACTTAAGGAAATCATTGCCTAATATAACTTTGGAGTATATCAATAATATTATCTTCCTATTCTCCCTATGAATTGTGGTACAATTTGCATGGTATGGTTTTTACCATACCATGGTGAAAGTATGACTTGAAGTATGACCTTGTCAGAGTCTGTGATACAGTGTATAATTTTGTATTTCTGAGCTAATTCAAAGCAACTTGTTGCTCATGGTGCTTCAGCAATGTGGGTAACTGGGTTGCATCTAAGCCTGTTTCAGTGCAAACTCTCTTAGTGTGACATCTCTAAATTCCCCATTCTACTTCCCTATTCATCTTTTATCTTGGGTACATAGTTCCCATGAACTGTATGTGACCTTTTTATTTCTCATATTTAATTAGGTATAGCATGACTATTAAGACTTAGTTAACTTGCTTTTGGTGTATTTACTAAATAAATGTTATGTTCTTGAGTGAACACTCAATGATACACAAACAGAATTTTAATCATTCACAGGTTCTACTTTAATCTATGTATCTATTCCTTGTTTTGAACATAGGCTTAAATGGAAAAGAACTTGGGCAACCTGACCACTGCTATACATTACTTTTCCTTTTATATTCTATCTCATCCAGTGAGAGGATTTTCATGCTTTGTATATGGCTGCAGCAGTGATGTACATGTGGCCATGCATCATAACTCTACAAAGGTTGTAATGTAAACAGAAAACTTGGAAGACAAAAGATCTCACACATAAGCTTGCAGTAGGGCAAGAAGTATGAAGATTGCACTATAAGATCCATGATTCATAAACTTGCATAATTTATCAAACTTTCATTGAGGATGATTTGGGAAAATCTTAAAGAGCAGTTTGCCCCTCTCTAAAAACAAAGTAAAGAGAAGAATAAATAGGAGGATAAATAGAAGCAAAATAAAAAACAGGTGGAAGAATAAAAAGAGGGAGAACAGAAAGAAGACCATAAAAGAAAGTTGTTCACTTTTTTAAAAATTGTATGCTTTGAGCTCAGAAAGAATAAATATGAATTTCTTCTTGACAGACACCAGTTTAATCTAGCATTATTAGTATGACCTAGCCAGATAGTATTATCAAAATTAGATTAATTTAGCATAGTACCTTGATCAACAGTTTTCAGTGTTAAGGAGACCTTGCATTCTTGCTCCAGTTCACTGAACCCAGAACAAACAACAGGAACGGTGCTCTCTACCCTCAGCTGGTACTCTTTCCCATCTTCCGATACAGTGCTCAGTTCAGGTAGTAACTGATGTAAGACAATTTGGACGGCAGTTATGCTAAAGTAGAATTTATTTCCAAAGTGTAATTTTGAAACCACATTTTCTCATACCTCACCTTTTGCTAAATGAACTGGTAGTAATTTAATTTTTTAACTAAATTAAAATCAATTAAAGCAAAACCAAATAAATACATAAGCAGCATGTAGAGAAGTACATGGAGTCACTACAGGGCTCTGGATTTAGACTCAGTTTGGTTCCCTGAAATGTTTTGGGTAAAGTTCAACCTGCTTTAATGATTCTAGCTCTATAGTAGTCATTGGAAAATAGAGGAGATGCAGATTTCTGTATTTTTCTACTTGTTAGCTAACGTTTGCTGACAAATCAATGGAAGAGTCTGGTTATACTGAGGGAATTATATTCACCATCTTCACTAGAAATTTGGTTGTTTTAGCACATAAGTCCAAATATTGTTGGCATTTATAAAAGCTCAGCCCTCAGCTTATTTCTTAAGCTCCTCTTTTCACAGTTAGACTAACTCAGCATTGCTTAGAACTATTCCTATTCCACTTCACCAGCCAAGTTGTTTTGGAAGCAGGGATTTTTTTTTTAATGCACTATGCTAGCAAGTTTTGGTTAACTCTTGAAACAAATGTTTCTTAGAACTGACTATTCTCTATTAGCTTAATGAGGAACAGTTTCTGGGGGCTGATCACTGGCCCTTGACGTGGTCTGCTGAGCAGCTAGCAATGCAGATCCAAAGAATCCTATGTTCCCAAGATCTGAGCTCTGCCTCACCTTAACTGTGGGTAGGCTATTCCAACAATGCAGTCCTTTCTTTGTTTCCTGATTCCTACTGTGTATTCACAGACTTCAGCTAGAAATAGGTTTATCTTGGTCTTGCGTCTTGTCCCCATAATCTATCAATTTTCCTTTCTTGTCTTTAAGCTACAAATGAGTCCAAGTCAAACTCCAGTTCTGTGAATAACACAGCCCAGTCACACTGTGTTTGCCAGGTTTTACCTCTTGATATGCCACTGTGACACACCTTCCATCACTTCTGATTCCCTGTCACCTTTGCTCATCTGTTAAAATAGCTCATTAGCTGTTAGACACTAGTGCCACAATGCAATTGATAAAGCCCAGAGCTCTGAGGCAATTTTAGTCAGATCTCTATTTCTTAACCTGGTACTGCTCATCAAAAATGCACAACAGCTAAACAATGATATGCTAACTTTTAGTTATATGATAAAATGAATTATAAGAATAGAGCCTTTGCATTAATACTGATTTTTTTTTGCTATTCTTAAAAAGCAAAACAAAAAAACAAGTTATCTTTTAATGAAGGCTTGAATTCTGAATTTTCAATTTTATTGATGATGCAAAAGCAACACATATTCAGTAGAAACTATACTTTGAATTTTGAATTTTAATCTTTTCTTAGGCTGCAATATTCCAAAGATACTCTCCTCTGATGCTGGACAGGGCAGGGCAGGGGACCACAGATGCCAGAAAGAGTCGTGTGATCACAAGAGTAACAGACCCGTATTCTACAAGATGCTAAGTTGCTAAACTATTACAGTGGTAAGGAGGTTAGGCACATTAAGTGCATTTGTGGTTTATACTATTTTCAACTTTTAATAAGTTTACTAGGAAGTAACCTTATCATAAAACAAAGAGCATCTATATATCCCAACTTGAGTCCATTAGCAGAGGTTCTCAAGTTTTGTTGCACATTAGAAAGACTAGGATTGTTCATCAAAAATACAGACTCCTGAGTTCCAATGTTCTGATTCAGTTTGTGAAAACTCCAGGCATATCAGGGACAGATCACAGTTTGGGAAAGAGTTCCAGAGCAAAGTGTATAGTCCTTTCCCATGAGTACCTACCTTAATACCTGCAAAAAATTCTCTGCTTTCACTGGCTAAACTTTGTACATGTGGTTTCTCCAAGAAAAAGACAGAAGCACTACAGAAGATCTAGGAATAGAGTTAACAAACAGTTACCAATAAAATTACAGAGAAATGTACAAATTATTTTCAAATTCTTAATTTAGTTGATAGCTCCTGCACAAGAGATAAAAAAACTAAGTACTTTATTTTATTTATTTATTTATTTATTTGGTACCAGGGATCAAACTCATGACCTTCTGCTTACCAGGCAAGCACTTGAGCCACTGAGCTAAATCCCAGACCCAGGAACTAAGTACTTTAAACACTTGCTTGAAATTTTAGAAAATTCCATCATTATAAAACATTAGTTATTTGAACCTTAACATAAAGTAGATTTTTATGTAATACATATTTGAAAGTAGATAAAAGTGATATCATCACTGAAAAAAAGAAAAACATGGTTTTCCACATGTAAGGATTTCACTTTAAAACCTAAAAGACATGTAGTTACAAAGTTTCATCAATATTAATCAGTAAATTTCTAAAAGGAGATGTTCATAGATAGTCAGACTATATTACTGACTAATCTAATTATCACTAGAATTAGCACACAATTACCTTGGAGAAGAAAACGTGCAAAAAAAAAGTAATGCTTTATATTCTGAGGATAAAAATTTGCCCACTTTAAAAAACAGTACATTTGTGAAAATAAAAGACAGTCCAAGTTGTAACATACCCTATCTCCAAGTCTGAGATTTATGCCATCAAGTTCTAAAAGAGAGAATGGCTGAACTGTGGTCTCCTGTTTCAGCTCTTCTTTGATTTCTTGAGAAGAAAGCCTAGACCAAGCTACAAGAAATCCCACTGCGTCACTGGATGGAGAAACATCAAAAGCACACCTACAGAAAAGCCTGGACTCAATCAGTTCCACCACAACCTCTGGCCTTCCTGGAGGTGGAGGTGGTGGCGAAAGTGAGGCCAGCATTTGTCCTGGTGGGAGAAAATGCATAATTTGTAAACTGAGGATCTTGAAGAATGAAGACTGGACTATGAGAAAAACACTCCAAGATTATAACTCTGGTATTTCTCTTAAGGAAAAATGCAGCATGTTCAGAAAAAAATGATTATTTTTCCAGCAGTCAACAAATTAGCACATTCATGTTTGATCTACCTATATGCTTGATAGCAGAGCAACTTTGTTCACCAAGCTCATAGTGAGGCAACTTGTCTGCCTCTGAAGAAATCTGCTTCTTTAAAATAAAAGTAATTTACCTTCTTTTAGGTAATTATCTTTTCTAAAAGACTGAAGAAACAAAATTCAAGTTTTCTACATTATTATTTCTTGTTACGAAGAAAAGAAGTCACTATAATGTAAAAGCAAATGACTCTCTTTTACTTTGATAGTTTACTCTTACAATTCAACTTCAGCCAAGAAGAGCTACTCATTGCGGGGGTAATTATACTGATGGTGAAATAAACTGTCAAGTTTAAAAACAATAGACTTTTGTCAATTTTCTGAAATTGAAACAAAACAAAAATCTTTGGAAATCTTTCAGAGCCCCAGATTTCATTTGCAAATACTCAGAGTTAAAAGAAAAACATGTAAATACTTCATATGAGTTTCTAAAAGAAATTAGTTTCAATTTTTTGCCTATTCTGAAAAACACAGATTGAGAAGAAAAAAGTTTTAAATATAATTAAAGTCTTTTGTGTTTATTTTTGTTTGATACAATTGCAATCTTCCTGGAAAGCCAAATGGAGCTGTACTGCATAATCTAACTTCTTAAGCTACAATAATGGACCAGTATCTACTAATGCTATATAAGGTACACCTATATTTTAATGCTTTTTGCTGAATACTTAGTCATTATTTATCTATCAGAAGTACTGAATCAGTTGTTACTATATATGAGATTTTCTTCTTTTTTACAGTATTGAAAAATATTTTTGTAAACATTTCATTTGAAAATTTCCTTGAAGAGTTCTCTAAAATAGGTTTTTGGAAGTATAAATGTAGGCACAAATACATGTAGATTTTTAAGAATATTGAGATAAATTACTAAATTTTGTCATGAAAAATCCTACCAATATTCACACTTTTCCTTAATTCTTGTAATTTGGTTAACTCCAGAAATATTTCTTAAGGCATAGTAACATTACTTTTTATTTTTTATACATGTCAGGTGGTAGCATTGTCTATTATTAGTATAATTCAACATTTAAAGCCACAGAATAAAAATAACTAGTTGGAATTACTAGTTTATAAATGTGTGCATTACTTAAAAAGAAAATCACTAATTTATAAGTATATTATTTAAAAAGATCATTTTATACTCACCGATACAGTCACCTTCTATTTCTGTTTCTTCAGGGCCACATGTGTGTAATTTTGTATCAGAAATAGCTGCAAATAGTTAGGGTTTTTAAATTTATTCAAATGGGTACAGAGATATAAACATAAATGGATCCAAAGTAAAATTCCTTTAAAAATTATGCTTTAATATTGCACCAAGACTTTCTTAGTTGTATATTCTGTTGTTGCTATTTTGTAATAAATGTTTTCCTTAGAGAACAGGACTTGTATTTCAAAATAATCATAGCTTTTGTATACTGTGTTCTAAATTTGAAACTGCATTATTAAATAATGAAACACACTTGACAATATCAAAGTGATGGGAACTCTCATGGAGAGTAGAAATGTAACACTATATGATCACTTTGAAGGACAATTTGGAAATTTCATGGACAAATATACTCATTGTCACACAGAAACCATGCTTTTTGGTATTTACTCAAAATAGTTGAAAATTTTAAACCAAAACTCAAATATGAATATTTATAAATATGAATATTTACAGCACCTTAATTGACAATTAGATAATTGTCACATTAATATTTTTGTGGATGACAATTTTAATTTTGTATTTTAGAAATATTTTCTTAACCTATGATATTTATATTTTAGCTTTATACAAGTTTTACATTTGAGCTTTTATATTTGAATGTATAAATTTTATGGTTTTCCTGATAAATGTTTTCCTAGAAATTTTATATTTTAGCTTTTATATTTTGGTATATAATTATTGAGGATTTAGAGTGTTGCTTTTTTGTGTTTTGATGAAAAGTATGGACTACTGTTGATTCTTTTGCATATAAATTGTATTTCATGCATGTGCAGATAATATTATTTCTATATTACTATGTTGAAATTAATTATCTATATGGATACCAGGCTATTTCTGGGATCTATTTTTTCATTGATTGTATTTGCTTATCCTGATACAAATAATACCTGTGCAGTCACGTCAGACTGAGAACATTATCTTTCTTAACTAGTCTCTATTCTGAGGTAAAAATAGTTAATGCCTTATTTTCTTAGAGATTTTTGATCAATAATGTTATATTTACATCAAAGTTAGAAGCATTTGAAAAAATAGAAAAGTGGAGTTGAGGTATTTGGCATTTTTAAGAAAAAATTAATTACAAATCTTCTAAAGTATTAAAATTGTTTCTTTTCATTGACAATTGGAAGAAATACTTAACCATGGAGAAAATGCGTGTTCTTTATGCTGACATTAAAAGATAAGACTTTCAAGAGATAAAAATGCTAGAAATGTTGAATTTATTTTTCTAACAATGCTGGTTCATATTTCATAGCTATGAAAAGCAAAAAATTTTTTAAGATTTGACATTTATTATGCACAATTAAGTTATTAAAATTCCAAACAACAGATGTGTATATGCATGTGTGTGATTCTGGGGATTGAACCCAAGGCCTCACGCATGCTAGGCAAGTCCTCTACCATGGGGTTCTGCACCAGTTTTAAAGTTTTATTTCAACTACTCTAAGAACTAAACAAGTACTGTATTTGTTTTGCTGTTATCCGTGCTTTGAGGTTGGTTAGTTTGGAGAATCTACTGGCTTAATAATGAAAATGTTTTAAGTGTTACTGATACAGTAATTACTGTTTGCTGAATTAAAGGTTTGCCTCATTTGATAACAACAATCTATAACAGGATTTGAGTCTCCTACATAGATTTTGAGTTATCTAAACAATCCAAGCCAAAACAGACAAACAAACAAACAAAAAATAAGCAAACAAATGTCATTATAAGTTTCTGTTTTGAGTCTCCTGCATCTGAGCAGTTGGAAGACTAATTCCACCAAGCACAGTCTTTTTGACAAAAATATATCACAGCACTCTAATGTAAAGGGCACACTGTCTACTTTCAAAGAGTTTCTAGTCATAGTTCAGCATAGTTTGATTCTTTTCCTCTATTTTGTTAATGTATTTATATAGTAAGGACTCATGGGTACTTATTTCATTCTTTGATAGTAGGGGCTCATATATTTATTTCATTGAGGATTATATGCAGTTTATGTTTTGTTGTTTTGTTTTGTTATTTTAAGACAGAGTCTTGATGTGTGGCCCAGGCTGGCCTCAAACTTGTGGCGATCACCCTGCCTCAGTCTCCTGAGTGCTGTAATTACAAGCATGTGGCACCATGTCCAGCCAGTTTATTTTTATGTATTTTCTGAGATACTCCACTAGAAAATAAGTTCTATAAGGTTTGATATCTCATTTGTCTTGTTCATAACAGCAGGCCCAAAGCCTAAAATAATTCAGGGCACAGGATACACATTCATTTTTCTCATTTCAGTGAGTGAAAGATGAAATAAAATCCAGATTTTTGTTCACCATCTTTCATCTTTTAATAAAAGAGATAAAGAGTATAGAGCAAACCAAAAACTTTTAACACGATCATAGTATGCATTGGAAAAATGGTGAGAAATCTGTTTTATATCAGCACATATTTTTGAGCACTTTAAGAACTTGCAGACTGGGTGTAATAGTGGATGCCTGTAATCCCAGCACTCGGGAAGCTGAACTAGGAGAACAGCTGCAAATTTGAGGCCAGCCAGGGCTATATAATAAATTCAAGGCCAACACAGGCAATTTAAACTGAAAATTTGGCTTCAATGGGCCAGCAGTGGTAGATCACTCTCTTACTGAGATTTGAATTAGCTCAATACAACCTATGCAGAGAATAGCACAGAGTTCCATGAATGGCAGTTCATGTGTATCACCAATATTTTCTTACCTTCTGCACAGTAGCCCATACATCCTTGAGTGGGTTGTAGAAAGTACACAAAAAAATTCCCACAGTTTCTCACAGACACTGGGATTTGAACGAGACAGCAGTCTTTCTTAGGGCTAAACAAAAACTGCCAGGTGGCACAAGCTGTCAGATGCTTGGTCTCCCCAGCAGGAGGCAGAGTTTCTGAAGCTCTTAGAGACAGCCAGATGGGTGCCTGAGTTCCACAGTGGTTCATCTTTTGCATCACAGAAAACAAAAGTTGAAAATCTACTCTATCTTCATACAGAAAAACCAACTTTGCATTTTCTTCAAAACAATCTTTAGAATACAAAAGTACTAGTCATTATAAAATCTTTAAGCTTGTACCATAAAAGAACAGCAAATTTAAGGTATATATAATTTAAAAGTAAATATCTCACAATTTTAAAACAATGTTGTTCAATGTAAGTACTTTTATCCTATTTGTTACATTTTTATTATAAACTAGAGAAATTTGACATATAGTAAATTACTAAAATAGATGATTTATCGTAAAACAAGATAAGCCAAACTTATCTTTCATACAGCACAAAGAGAAACTGATTTAAAAACTTATGACTAAATTTATGGAAATACTATATGGAAGAAATTAATGAATAGGTCAAGATGCAACAAAAAACATGTGAATGCAAAGACTGTCCAAAATCAGGTGATGAAACAATTAATAATTTGGAAGACAATGAAGTTAAAAGCACATTTGAAGCCTATTGTGAAAATCAGTTCCAGGTAAAAAATGGAATTACACAGAAAAAAAATTTTTAAAGAGTAGATAGTTGGGCAGAATTTATTAAATGTATGATCTTGGAGAAGGCACTAAACGTCCTTCTCTTTTATATTAGGTAGTTAACAGCATTCACCTCAAAGTGCTACGGGAACATAGCTGCAGTAATGTATGCAGCACAGCATTGCCCTGTCAATATTGTGGCTCAGTGTTTCTAAACAAGATTGTAATTCTTAGTCTTGCTGTTTTTATATTCAAAACAAAGAAAAATGTCACAAAAAAGAAGATTGATAGATATGATTAAATAATTTTGGAGTATAAAGTAAATATGAGATAGATAAGGAGTAAACTTTTGTAAGTAATGTTATATTTAGTATGCTAATTTATTTATTGCTATATTTATTAATTTCATTTTACTTATGTCATTATCCAGTCAGAAACTCTTCAGATTAAAATATTATTATTTACAAAAGAAATTCAGGTAAGAGTATTCAGTATTGAAAAAGGCATTTTCTACTAGCATAGGAATTAAAATTTTGCATTATGTTTTACATAACTTTTTTTAACATAACTTTTATAAAAGTTCAAAAAAGACATTAATTTTCACTAACCTTACTTACAATAATCAATCTTACTGAACACTAAAATTCTATTAATCAGAATATGTACATATGTTAATTCAGAATTACTAATATCAACATTCTGAATTTGCACACACAAGGCACTTAATGAATATGGCTTATGTTTACTGCAAAATAATATTTTCAAAAATGATTAGAAAGGTTTTATAATTCAGGAACATGCTAATGCTATATACTATAACTGGAAAAAAGAATATTAACAAAACATAAGAAAAAAGAAATAATAGCAAAACATTAATAATAGTTATGACTGGATGCATGAACTATGAATAAGTGTTGTTCCATTCCTGTCCTTTATTTTTTAAGTTTTCTATGTGTTAAACATTCCAAGCAGAAATTTATTTAATTAGACTCATATTATCCTATAGTAAAAAAGCAAATTACATTGATTCTCCATTTGAATGCCCTAATTCTTGGTTCCAGAAGGGACAGGGTGGGGGCCTGGCCAGGAAACACTTCTCCATGGGAACAGTAGGACAAGTCTGACTGGATAGCCAGGGAAAGAGAGGGGAAAACTTTTCACCTTCATTTTCATGTGTGTGAGCTACATCCTCTGTAGCTCATTTGGCCAAAGGAAAAGAACACAAATGTTTAAGAATATAGTGAATTTCCTCCAACTTCCCTGAACTTTATTTTTTGAATCTTGATCTTTTCTTACTTTTTAGGGTTTTGCAAGCAAAATGTGACAAAAGTGACAAATAAAAAAGACAGCCCTAATGACATAAATTAAAATCAACTATTAAAATGCGAGTTTTTCTCTGAATTCTTAACTTAATAAAAAAAATATTAAAAATGAGAATCCTTCCTGTTTCTGGCTAATTCACACAATGTGGGTAATGATAAGGAAAAGAAAGCTGTTAAGAACTAACCCAGTATGAGGTAGTCTCCAAGTGTTAAACAGTATCTGTGTGCCTTCCAGGTTAAAAAAAACTTATGTTCAGGAATGAAATCATACCTAATACAGTGTATGATTATAGAAAATAAACACTTAAGTGAGGGTGAGCACTTCTAATAACTTGGGAGTGTGACACCGGGCCTGTTTCTGGACTATCGCAGTGCCTACGTTAGCCAGGTATCACAGCTGAACTCCTGCCGGACTTTCTGGGCGAGCCAGACAGCTGAGAGAGAGGGCAGCTTATGAGAAAGGGAGAGGGAAGCTGCCTGCCCAGGAAGTCACTGGCCATGTGACTCACTCTTGGCCCCTGTCTTCATCTGTAGAAGTAACATTGGCTACCTCAAAGCCTTAGAAAGAGCAAATGAATTTAGTTGATAATGTTCCCTAGTGCAGAAAATGTATGAATCACAAAACATAAGTCTTTACCATTTTGATCCTGAGGATGGTGAGCTAAAGGATTTAGGCTTTTATGAGATTTAAACTTAGTCTTGTTCTTTATATCATGAGATGTGGTCCCATAACAGGAATTGAATGGAAAGGTCATAAAGAGAGGAAGGCTGTTCCCTGCAATTAGAAACACCTGAATGGGGACTATTAATGAATTTGTTGGAAATATGATTCAAAAATTATCACTCAGAGAAGTAGAAATTCCAATAGAAATTCAAGGAGGACCTTGGTAAGGAATCGAAGCTAGCTGAGTAATACCCAAGAAATCATATTTTGTGTTTGTTCTTCTTGTACTTCTTGTACATCGACTGTGATTCCATATATGAAAGTTCAAAAATAGACTAAATTCAGCCTGGTGTGCTCAAAAACACAATGCTTATCTTTCACGAACAATAAAAACTAAAGTATTGGATGCACAAACTGAGGGGTTAGGGGAAAAGCCTCAGCGGGCTGAGGTCAGATAACTGAATTTACTGCCAGTGCACTGCTTGTAAATTGGGGCTGGGAAATACTTGGAGATTTCACAGCCAGCCCATGTTCTCTTTGGTCTTCTATGAGGAGGTACTCTGCATGCAGACTCCATGCCAGGGGAGCCCAAAAGAGCAGGTGGCAGCAACTGCCAACAACTGAAGCACAACAATATATAGCATTTATTATCTGCAGGTTATTTATGGTGAAGCCGTGGAGAATGATTGTTTATATTTGATACTTGGTTCTTTTACGTGCTAGCTGGGTACTCTAGGAGGATTATTCCTAAGAATATATGTGTCCTGCGCTGTTTGATGGAAATAATTACTGATACACTGTGTACTAGAGTTGTCAAAATTAAGCTATTATGGGTGGAAACACTGTGGACTGGATGAAATAACTTCTGCTATTAGTATTATTATTGGACTAGACAACACAGGAATATTCTTTTAAATTATGTCAATTTATATATAATGAGGCCTATGTGAAAATACATTGGCTGTAAGACTCAATCGTTATATAAAAAAGCACGGAAGAGAAGCTGCATGTAGTTTTTAGTGAGCTGAAGTACCTCAACACATTTGGTTGGCATCTCCGCAGGTCGATCAAAGATGAGGAATCGATACCACCCGCGGGGGAGAGAGTGGTCACAGATGAGGTCTTGAGCGGCGGGCTGCTGGAGTTGCCGGGAGTCGAAATGGACACTTCGGTAAGGATTCTGAAGAATCTGGTGGCCCCCGGGAGAGCACTCCTGGGCTAGATAGAAAGATAGCTGCCTTGATGTGATGTGTTCTGTTCATTGGCATAGTTCAGTTCTCAGGTAAAATTGGTTTCCAAAGCAAAAACAGAGCAAATAAACCACTATAGTACATGAAACTTGGGTGAACTGTCTTACATCTCCTAGTAAATCAAGGGTGGCTGAGCCTTTACTTTCCATGGACACACTAAACAGCTCAATAAAACCCATCAGAATGCATTTTTTAGGGAATTTAAGACTTTTATTTTCATTTTATTTTAACAAGGCAATAGAGCTGATTATACTCGAGTTAGAATTTATTTTGATCACCTCGAATTCAGACCTTGCAGTGATTCACCTTGGGCCTAGTCTTTCAGATTCTGAGTTGATCCTCCTGGACTTTTCACCCAAAGAAGACACATTTCCCCCCACTCCAATCTGTTTTTGCCAGATCCTGGAATGCAGCAAACTGAACTAATCTTTTAAGGTTGGTCACATTTTGGTAACTCATAAAGTGCCTTACGGGAAGTTTCCTCCATTTTTGGTGCAAGAAAGAACATAAAGTTGTCGAAGTCCACAGCTGCTCTCTCCCTCCACACTTCCTTCCCTTCCCTTCCTTTCCCTTCTCTTCCCTACCCCCCACCCATGTTGGCATACCATTTAGGAGAAAAGCAAGGGGGTGGAGAGAAGGTTTAAAGAAGAAACAAGAAGAGTTCTGAGTTACTTTCAAGGAGTCTATTTTCTTTGTGTTAAAGAAGTGGGACAGAGTCATCTTTCCGTAAAGATCTCTTTTACATTAGGAAATCTGATTTTAAAAGATAATATGAGAAATATCATGGGGGAGGGAGGAAGAGGAAAGAAAATGGAATTAAAACGTGTTGTGCACGTGTGCCAACATGCCAGCTCCACACACAGAAGGTATTATCTACTACAAACATTTACGAGTCATTTTTTTAAAAGTCACACATAAAATTTAACTTAGTGACTCACCGTAAGAATACAGTATTTTCCGGATTATTTCCGAGGGTGAGGGTGGAAATCATTTAACCTGGAACCTAACTCTTCCAATAATTGAGGTCCGCTGGCCTCTAGGATACCTGGCAAGTTCAGCAAAGGCGTCCGACTGCAGATTAACAAGGATGCAAAGAGCAGGATACCAGCAGAAAACAAGAAAACACAGGACCCAAGGTCTGAGAGGAGGCTACAGCCATCAGCGCTCAGAATCAAGTGCATAGCGGCACAGCAGAAGCGACCGTTCAAAGACAGCGCAGGACCTGGAGGAAGCCTGCAGGGAACAAACCTCGCGGCCGGGACCTCCGCGGCCCGGAGAAGCCGCGACTCACCTGGCTGAGCCCCGCCCGGGGCCAGGAGCACCAGCGCCAGGGCCCAGGGCCAGGCTCCGCGGGGCATCGCTGCTGCTGCAATGCATTAATCTTCCCGGGTCTCAGCCTCCGCGGGCACCCCGAGACTCCGCCCCTCCAGCCCCGCCCCTCACCACAGGGTCCGGGTTCCCCATTCTCCGCACCCCTCCACCGCCCTGGGCGCCACCCTGCGTCCCCACGGCCGTGGCTGGCGTGCAGCTGTAGCGTGGGGATCTCGGAAGGTGCTCCGAAGGACCTACAGTAAAAAGATGCCTGCGGACTTTCTCCTGGAAGGGGAAGCAGTGTGGACCCCAGGGCCCGGGACTGAGTTGCTGCGCAGGGGAGCTGCTTCCCAGACGCTCCGGGGACCTAAGGTCCCGTGGCCGCAGCGAGAGGAGTCAGCTGCCAGCAGAGGGCAGTGTGGGGCACCTAGTGCCCTCCGGGACTCAGACCACAATTTTGTCTGTAAAAAATGCAGGTTCTGGGCTCGGACTACTCACGGTGGTGAGGACAGGACGTTCCCAAATGTATAGCTTCTTTAAAATTGTTGATGCTTATTAATTATTTGAAAGGGAATTGCCACTCAAAAGCTTAAAGCCTGTCTCAAAAACTGAAAGTATCAACCCGCATGGAAAAGAAGTTGTCAGTGTTGAATAAAACTTGTTTCCAAGTCCCTTTGACATCCTACAAGGCCGCCCCATTTTCTAAGATCGAAGTGAAATGTAATTTTTTTGTAGGACTGGCCAGGCAATCTTCATCTTAAAGTCTAAATGTGGACGAACAATTTCATGTGGACAAGATGAAAGCTCAGAGATTTGTTAGTATCTAACCTTCGTTTCAACTATATAGTGTTCATAAAACCGAAGCAAAAAAGCAAACATCAGTTTTCTCAGTGTATTTGTGAAATCCAGAAAAAACAACAGTTTTAATCACATAGCACACCTTTTGTAAATCGTCTAGCAGTAGCTGTAGAAATACAAACTTTCATATTTTCTTGAAAGATAATATCATGTATTTAACTTACAATTTATTTCTTATATTTCTCTGAAGTTTTCAACTTACAATGACCAGTCTATGGATTTATAATGTACTTATACCAAAAACCAATTTTTTGTCATATAAGCTAAATTAGGAAGGAATAAAACTACAAACAAGAATTTTTAAGCTCTCAGTGGAAAATTTATCTAAACTGGCTTTGATCTCCAAGAATGTGCTAGACACAGGACTATAAAAAAACCCCAACAAGTAATAAAAATGGTGTTCTACTGTGTATCTGATAGGGTTAATCAGGAATTTTTGTAAGATAGGAGTTTTTTTTACATTTCTTATTTCTGAAAAGAAGAAAAACATCTACATGATACCCTCATTAAAGAGACTGACGGCATTTGTCAGCTTCAGGACATGTCACTGGGGGTAAATAAGAATGTCTGTGGGAAGATGTGAAGTCCAGTCTGCGAAGTACAATACAGGTAGCTTGGATGGAAAGCAAACTTTTCAGGAGAAAATTTCAAATGATGATTTCCTTAGAAAATGAGACAGTTCAGGTGTTCATTTAAAAAGTAACGATGAGCCTTAATGGTCAAAGCACCAACCTCAGAGGGCAGAATGGCACAGAGCACAGTGGCCAAGTCCACAGGACCCTGGCTCCACTGCTACATCTGCAACCGTTTCCTGGCTGTTTGAAACTTTGAGCAGCACGTTGAACCTTTTTCTGTACAACAAAAACAATGGTAACACCGTATAGAGTTTAATAATCACAATTGTATGTGTGTGTTGTTTGTGTAGACTGGGGCTTAAGGGGGGAAGAGAGAGACAGACAGACAGACAGAGAGAGAGAGAGAAAGAGAGAGAGAGAGAGAAAGAACACTCGGTATAGTGTCTGGTCCAGGGTAGCTATTGTGACTGAATACAATAGTTTACTGTTACCAACACAAAGGATAAAACCTCCATAATTAAACCTTTTTCTTATCTCTTTATTACAAAGGTGTGGGGTTCCTCAGTATTATTTTATTACAGTGCACTGCATCATTTGGAGCTAATTGACTGAAAACATATACCATTACATAACATGAATTCTTCGTAAGTGTTGCTAAATGAGATAGCTCTTGCTTCTTCCGGAAGTCATCCTGGCAGCAGTGCCAACCCCAGTGGGACAATAGATTCTCTTGTGTGTGTTTATTTGAGCTACGCACAAGTGCATTCAGAAGCAGAAACCAAGCCAGATTTGGCTCTGACTGTGGCAGAACAGGAATGCTGAGCTGCAGAGAGAGGAAGATAGCAGAGGAAAAGAGAGGAGAGGAGAGGAGAGGAGAGGAGAGGAGAAGGAGAAACATGTGAGAGTGGTAGAGAAACAGAAAACCACCCTCATGCACAGGGATTTGGAGAGAGACACACACAGAGAAAGCGAGAAACGAAAACAGAGACAGACAGGAAGGAAGAAATCTAACTTCTTAGTGGTTTTCTACTCTATGGCTCCAGAATCTTTGGAGGATTACTTATACTTCCTGCTCTGGAGTTCCATAAAAGAATCCCAATGCATGGTGTATTAATTGAGTTTAGTGAGTTTGAATTTGTTTCTTTGTTGTTTACCATTAAAAGATAGTGTCTAACATCAGTAGAAAATATAAACTATGTAAATTATTTAATATCGTGCTTATACCATTGGTAGGGAAAAATAAAATACCATCATGATTTATATTTAAATATCATGGTCATTTTGATACTCCCAACCTGCCAGATATCAAACACCAAGTATGTGTTCCCCAAAATGGAATAAATTTTAAGGAACAATGAAGGTTAAGAGTAGGCAATATTTATTGAAAAAGAGAGACACAGCTCCTGAGAGATAGCAGAGGACATGAAAAACGGGTTGCTGTGGATCCCACTTTGCAGAAGAAATTTTGTAGAGCAGAATTGCAGGTGGTACAAAATCATGAGGTGGGTACAACACGGGACAAAACTGTGATCAACCAGTAAGATTACAAGTCTAGAGGCTTAGATAATAGTGATCCAGTGAGGAAGCAGGTCAACTAGCAAGTGCACAAGGAAAGAACAAGGACTTGTCTAGCAATAGACAAACGAGGGTGTCCTGGCCACCCACAGCGGTGACCTACATCTGCCCAGACTTCATTGGACAAGGGGAGCACAATCCCCAATCCGTTCACCCCACTCCCATCGTGAGACCCGGTCCTCAGCAGACGCACCTCCAGCCTAGCCTGTCTGACTGCCTAACTAAGCTGTCTATAATAATTTGTTAGAAGGGAAATAGCTAGTTGTCTGGCCACAAAAGCCCGTTAATCAATAAGGAGTAAGGGGAGTATGGTTTGGTCATTTGCAGTTACAAGAATCAGCAGGGATACTCAGTGTCTTAAAGGAAAATGATGTCATGTAAGACAGACTGAAATATCACAGCTGTTTGTTTTCTTCTAAGCAGTCTGATGACCACCTGCAAATGATTAATAATTTATTGTGGTTAGTTACAGGGAGCGTAACTGAAAATAGCTGCTGGGGAGACAGGGCTATGATTCGCTGATATTGAAGCCCAACAAATAAAATTTACCAAATATATCCTGTCTTCACTTTTCATGCCTAAGCTGTTTCCTTTCATTTCTTCTTTTCTTTTCTTGCATTTCAAAGTTTCTTATTTTAATTATTTACAAATTAATGAGAAAAAGCTGGATGAGTAGCGAACCAGTTTTATTAAAAATGTTAAAGAAGAAACAGATTCATAGCTGAAAAAGAGATGCCCTGAAATCTGCATTACAAAACCATTTTACCCATGACGTATTTTCTCCTTGAATTATGAAAAAATCATAGCATTGGAAACAAGAAGAATTAAAGTGCGTAATTCATTTAGTTTTCCTTTGAAAGTTCCTTTAAACTCGGTTCCTCCTTTGCTTTTCCCTGTTCTGAATGATCCTGAGCAATGGACGCTTCTGAGCTTTGCCGCAGCTGCTTGTCCAGGGTGGAATGGGGTGAGAGTGAGGGCAGGGGAGCCAGGAAGCCGCCGCTCCCCTCCCCGGCGGTTTAGGAGGAGGATTCCGACCACCAGAAGCCCGTTGTGGTTCGTGCTCCGCCTCCTGTTCAATCCTTTCCTTGGAGGAAGGAGAAACTCCAGGAGCACCTGGTGCTGCCATGCTGACCCACTTCACCGCCAGGACTCGCGGGTCCCTGCAGAACACTGCGTCCTCGCTGTCCTCGCTGTCCTCGCGTGGGTAACCAAGCCGCGCCACACCTCTGCCAAGGCAGCCAAGACAGCTAAAGTAAATAACGTTTCACCCTCCCCGTGATAAATGGTAAAAGTGCCAATAGTAGGGCTGGGGATTTGGCTCAGGGGCATAAGGCCTGCCTTGCAAGCGCGTGGTCGTGAGTTTGATCCCTGGTACCGATAAAAAACAAAAACAAAAATTAAAAAAAGAAAGTGCCAATAGCAAAGCCACCGGTGACCATGGCTTCTGCCCAGTTCTTCAAATTTAAATACTAATCTTTTCTCCTTACCGGACCCTGTCCCCAGCTGTCTACACATCCTGTGTTTTAACTCACCAGACAAATAGTGCTTTCCAAAATAAAGCAAGTACACTGCTGCCTCTGGCGGGCTTAGTTGCTTATCCTGCAAGTCTCAGGTGAATTTCACCTCTCAAATGCACTGTTTAAATTGGGTCTTTATACCAAGTTATTACTTAGGATTATACCATTTATATCCTTTCTATTTATCATCAATGTAATCTATCTATTCATCTATCTACATCTATCTGTCTTTATACTGGGAATTGAACCTGGGTCTTTTCACTACATCCTCACCACCTTATTATTTATTGATATTTGATACTGAGTCTTAACTGCCCAGGCTAGGCGCTAACTTGTGATCCTCCTGCCTCAGCGTCCTAGAGTGCTGAGATTACAGGTGTGTACTGCCATGACCAGTTTTTATTTTCTTTCAGCAACTTAAAGCAAATACAGTGTTCCATCTATATTCTTGCTCTTTACTTGTTTCTTCTACTGCAGTGCAGAAAGGGCAGCAGGCAGGGCTCTCCTTCACTTCTGTATCCCTGGCAGGAATGGATGTAAGATGAGCATTTTTAAGGAATAGCACTGTGTTCATACTAGCAGGTGAGATGAGGCTTTGATACCAATTTTGTTACACTCTAAATTAAAGCAACAATCCATCAAAAATATCTCCATTAATTTGGGATATTTTATTTTATAAATTAAATGTAAAAATAAGTATTCATAATTCAAGTATTCTAGATGTTTTCTAATTATTCAAACCCTGTTAGACTTCAGTTGCTATTTCAATAAATTACTACAAATGTGTGGTGTAAAACAACACATAATTGGAATTTGATTTTCTCATCTCACAATCATTTCTGGAGGGCAGAAGAATGAAAAACTCTCTTTGCTAATTTTGCCTCATTTCTTTATTTGATATTATATTTTTCTGCTATTTATTTTTCTTTTTCCATATCTGTAATGAGGTATTACTGGCAAACAAAAATTTATTTATCCTAAAGTACACAGCATGGTTTGAGACAGAGACACATTGTATATATATACCTTACAATCAATTGCATTAACATCTATCTCTTCATAAAGTTTCCTTTTTCCTTATAGTAGGAATATTTAAGATACTCTGTCTTAGCATATTTAAAAAATAAAATAAAATGTTATTAACTATAATCAACATACTGTACATTAGATTTCCAGAGTTTAATTCTTCTTGCTTAACCAAAATTTTATGTCTTCATCCCCTGCCCTTCACAAGGTCCCTGGCAACCACCATTCTGCTCTCTGCTCCTGTGAATTCAGGTAACTCTTAGATTCTGAGTATCAGTAAATTCATGAGCACTTTCTTTTTTTGCTCGATTCATCTTACTTAGGATAATCTCATCTAGGTTCACCTTTGTTTCATAAATTACAAGATTTTTCTTCTCTTTAAGGATATTATTCCACTTGTGTGTGTAAATGTGTGTGTGCACATATTTTCTTTTCTCATCCATCCATGAACATAAATTAATCCCACATGTTTACTTTTGTGAGCAAAGCTTCTACAAACATAGGGGTATAGACATCTCCTCCCAACAGTAATGTTATTACCTTTTGAAATATATCTAGCAGTGGAATAACTAAATGATATAGCAGTTATAATTGAGAACTTCAAAATTATTTTTGATAAAGGCTGTACCATTTATATTTTTACCAATAATCTACAAAGGCTTTATGTGTATAAAACATTATGCTACACATATCAAATATATACAAGGCAAAATAAGTTTATCATTTATGTTTTCTTCTAATCATTTTGAATTTCAAATTTAAACTAATATTTAAATCTTTAACCCATTTTGGGTTTTTGGTTATCATGGGAGATAATGGTCCAATTTTGTTTTTCTGTTTGGATATCCAGTTCTCCCAAAATTATTTATTCAGAGATTATCTTTTTCTTTTTGTCTGGTTTTGGCAACTTTATCAAACAACAATTGACTGTAAATGGCTGGATTTATTTCTGGGCTTTCTACTCTGTTCCCTGGTTCTTTACGGCTGTTTTTGTGCCAATCTCACATTGCTTTGAATACTATAGCTTTATCATGTATTTTGAAATGTGCCTACAGCTTTGTCACTGTTGCTCAAGAGTTCTTTGGTTACTGGGGATTTTTGTGGTTCCATATTAATTTCATAATTGGCTGGGATTTTGATAAAAATTACATTAATCTGTGAATCACTTTCAACAGTATATACCTTCTAACAACATTGATTTTTCCCCCAATCCTGTGAGCGTGAGATAGTTTTTCATTTATTTGTGCCTTCAATTTTTTTCATCAATGCTTTATAGCTTTAAAACTGTGTAGATATTTCATCTCTTTTGGTTAAACTTATTTTATTTTGACCTTTTGATGCTTTTGTAAATGAGATTATTTTTCTAATTTCTTTTTGAGGTACTTCATTGTTAGTATACAAAAATGTAATTGAGTTTTATGTGTTGTTTTTGTATCTTGCAAAAAGTTTATAGAGCTTATTGCTAATAAGAAGTTGCATGTGTGTATGTATGTGATTTCAGGATTTTCTACAAAAATCATGCCATCTACAAACAGTTAGTTTTACATCTTACTTTTTGATTTGGACACATTTTATGTCTGTTTTCTTACCTTATGACTTTCAGTCCTATACCATATTGAATAGAAGAGGCTGAAATCAGTTTTACTGGGTTAAAATAAAGCTGCATGCATTCTTTTTGTAGGTTCAAAGGAAAGAGACCATTTCTTTGCCTTTTCCAGCTGGCCGAGGTCTCTTGTATTTTTTGGCTCAGAGCCCCTTCCTCCTACTTTAAAGTCAGCAGAGTAGCGTCTTCTTTCCTCTTTAACCTCCACTGCAGTTCTTATACTTTTTCCTGACTCTGACCCTCTCACAAGGACAGCTGAGATAGCATTGCATGCATCCAGTTAATCCAGGATAATCTTTCCATTGCAAGATCCTTAACTTAATCACCTCTAGCTTCGAAGTCCTTTTACTGTGTAAAATAATTTATTTATAAATTGCTGGATTAGGACCTGACAGATCGAGGAGGTAGGTAGGGACCATTCATTATTCAATCTATTGCAGTGAGGCTTTCAAAACCTCAGCTATTTACCAGAGACACATTAATGTGTTTGTATATAGCTAACTTAAAAGTTAAGATATAAATTTTATTTATCAGGAAGGAGATTTTCCTGTACTGCATTGCTTTCTAACCAGAAAAATGAGAGAAATGTATTATATGATTGCTATAAACTTTTTAGTATAAAATCTGAATAATTGAAAGTGGAAAGCTAAACAGTGCTGCCAGATATTTCTGTAGAAACTTCAATAAATACTTTTTAAAAGTTCCATTACTGTCATCTTTATTCAATATGGGCAACTTTTAAAATGATTACTTTAATACAGAAATTAATTTGCTTAATACTTTCCACAGTGTGATTCAATCACAAGATGAGTACATTAATGTTTCTTTGAAAAAACGTGAAACATTACCTATTTTACCTTTCATACATGTCTGCATACATAAAGTAACACTGTGTCTCAAGTATACATTATGAAATGCCTTTCAAATTAAAGAGTCTGCCTAGTAAATGTTATGGCCACATTTGAATACTATTTAGACTGCTATGCAAGCCTTAAATGAAACATTGCAGCAGGTGGTAAAGCTATGTGACATTTATGGCTTTGTTTATATAATTTATACAATTTTCCTTTCTAAATCACAAAGCATTTTAACCTTCAAAATCATACATTTATTATAATGTACAGTTTGTACCTGGAAATAAATTAACTAAATAAACTCACCAATTTCATCAAATTTCGTTTTTCTGCTACTGTGGCAAGCACCCAACTTACCTCAATTTAAATGCACCAGCTATTTTAGAATATGCAAACTCATTTTCAAAATAGCTTTATTGAGATGTAGTTTATATAAAATAAAACTCACCTGTCTTTTCAATGAATTTTAGCATATTTACAACTTCCTCATCATTTAATTTTAGGACATTTCCATCACACTAAAATGAAATCTTATGCCAACTTACAATCATTCTCCATTCCAGCCTCCAATCCAGGGCAACAACAAATCTACTTTCTGTCATTATGCACTTACATTTTTCATATTATATATAAGTACAATCATATCTGTTTTTTGTGATTTGCTATTATGATTTGTATCTTGATCATCCTCTCAAAACACATTTGTTGAATGCTTGGTCCCACGCTATAGCATTACCAAAGAGAAAAAATACTTAGTAGATAGCCCCTAGAGGAAGAAAGTTAGTCCACTAGGAGCATGCCTTTGAAGGTGACTATGGGACCCAACCCCATCATCCTTCTTGGTTTTCTGACTTGCAGGAAGTGAATAGATTTATTTACTTCATACTCCTGTCATGTGATATACATATTAATGACCCAAAGCAACAGGATTAAGTGACTATGAACTGAAATCTCTGAAACCATGTCCAATGTAAAACTTCTCTCCTTCTAAATTATCTCAGGTTATCTTGTAACAGTGATATGAACCTAACTCACTGGCTTCTGGCACTTTTTGAGATTATATTATAGATTTATCAGTACTTTATTCCTCTTTATTGATAAGTGATATTTAATTTTATGAATAAATCACATTCTTTTATCTGTTCATCAGTCTGATGGATAATTTTGAGTGTTTCTACTTTTTCATCTTTATGACTATTGCTGAATATCTGAGTGCATGTCTTTGTGTACACATTAATGTACACAAAAATGTACACATTTATTTATTTTGGAACCACCATACTGTTTTTTCAAATAAGTTTCTCTTAATGAAGAAAAGAGTATGGGCATGATGCTACATGGCTATAATCCCAGCACTCAGGAGGCTGAGGCAGAAAGACTGCTGTGAGTTTGGGGCCAACTTGGGCTATATAGTGAATTCAAGGTCAGCCTGAACTATACAGTAAGATTGTCTTTAACCCCTAAAAAAGAAATAAAAAGAAAGAAAGAATCTGAGTGTCATGTGTGTTCTCAGATTGTATTTACTCTTCACCTAAGTAAAAACACCTCAGAAATTATTTGATTATAAAATTAAATACAACTGACTATATCTGTGAATTTCACAGGTGTAAATTCAACCAGTACCAGATCAGAAAATTTGGAAAGCACTGGGATCATAGCTTAGTGGGTAGAGCACTTGCCTAACGTGCACAAGGCCTTGAGTTCCATCCTTTGCACCAGAAAAAGAAAATAAAATGGTCTATATTGAACATGTAGCCTTTTTCTTGCCATTACTTCCTATCACTGCAGTATAACAATAGTGCTGAGATTGTATTAGGTATTACAAGTCACCTACGTATGATTTAACATACGCAGGATGTTGTCTGTAATCCTATGTAAGTATGTATTACTCATTTTATTTTATTTTATTTTTTTCATAGTTGAAAAAGTTTAATTTTAAATTCTTTGCGTTAGAAGTGTTCATAAGAGATTTGACAAGAAATATTTAAGAGGATCACATAACTTTGCACCTTAGAGTTAAAAAGAGAAATCTTAACTGGAAATTATAAAATGGAAATTATTACCAGTTGGGTGATTTCTGAAGTCATGAAAACAGGCAGAAGTACTCCAAAACATGTTATATAACATGCAGAGAACACAAGTTACAGGGACACTATACATATGACCAATGATAATAATTTTCCATTCTCAAGGATGTTATGTGGAGTTCAGAATTCCTTGCAATTAAAGCCCCCCTTTTTCCTATTCCCATTTAAAATATCACAGGCATTTATAAGTAAAAGCATTATGAAGATAAACTTATTATACACAATATGTATCTAGTCTACAGAATGGATTAAAACAAGTGATAGAGCCAGACAAATTCATTTCTTTATTCAGCAAATAGTAGGTGTTATGGCTTGTGTCTAGATGTCCTCCCAAAGTGTTATGCAGTCATGTAAAGGGTGGTTCAGAAGGTGCTGGATCTAGAGTGTGTGGTGGTGGGATTAGGGATGTGTGGATAAATCAGCCCACTGATTTGTTTGGCAACCACCCTACAGCCAGTAGCATAGGTTGCATATAAACGGGGCAGAAAGAAGAGGCTAAAGTCACTTGGACTTACTTGTTTGCTTTTGCTGTCTTCTGTCTGTCATGAACTGTTACTCCTCTGCAATGCCCCTCTGCCATGCCACCCTGGCTTGAAGCCAGTCGACTAGGGACTGAATCATGTACTGAAACATGTATGAAATGTTAAGTCAAATAAACCTTTTCCCCTTTATTAACTTTGGGTGTTGGGTATTTTGTCTCAGCAATGAGAAAAGTAACCAATACACTAGACAATGAGCAACTCACTGGAGCTATGCCAGTAAACAAGATCAAAAGGATTGTATACTTTCAAAGAGCTTTCAGTTTACTCCTAAAGTGAGGAGGAAAATACAAGAAAACAAAATAACCAACTAATTACAAACTCTACCAAATGAATTAAAGAAGAAAAAACAAAGTACAAAGGCAGCACACGTCTGAAAGCTTCTGCATAGAGAGGGATATTGAGCAAGCCGAGTCCCAAATTAGAAGAAGAAAAGCAGAAACAGTTTTGCAAAGGCCTGAGAAGGAAAGGGGTTTGGGAAATAAGCTGAAGGAAGACCAATGGTTTTGGAAGTGCACCAAGGGAAGGGGTCACCTGGGGAGATAGCAGACAAGGGTCAGACATGAAAATTCTATAGGTACAAGGACTCTGGATTTCATTCTAAAGTGCAGTGAAAAAACCAAAGGATTTTTATGCGTGGAAATGACTAAAATACATACAGATACATACCTGCTACAAAACTAACTTCATTTCAACCTAAAATTGAAACAAAGGATTTTTAAAATCAAATACATGTATCTTTCAATGTCATTACCATACAACCCATATATGCACCACTACCCAAATAGCTTGAATTTCGTGAAAAGTTGTTTTAAAAATAAATGTAAAGGGTCAAGTATTGTATAGCTGGGAATTTAGCTCTTCGGCGTAAGCACCTGCCTGGCAAGCATGAGGTCTTGTGTTCAATCCCCAGTACCAAAAAAAAAAAAAAAAAAAAAAAAATGGGTCAGGTGTTGTAGCACATCTTTAATCCCAGTACTTCAGGAGGCTAATGCAGAAGAATCACAAATTCAAGCTCAGCCTGGGCAATTTAGCAATTAGTAAGACCTTGTATTAAAATAAAAAACTTTTTAAAGGAGCTGGGGATGCATCTCAGTGCAAAGACCTTGGGCTCAATCTCCAACACTGCAAACAATTAAATAAGAGTTAAAACTGCATACAGCGGAATACACCAATAATCCAAGAACATTGGGAGGGTAAACTTGGATGATTCTGAGTTCAAGTCTTGCATAGGCAGACTAATGAAACTGTTTCAAAGTAAGGAAAATACACATCTCTACATAACGACACATACATGCACATGTGCACCCACGGACATGCACACACATGCCAAAATGGCTTGGGGACCCAGTATACTAGTAAAGCACTCCTGGGTTCAATCCCTAGTACTCCAAAAGACAAAAAAATAAAAAAATCTTTTAAAAAGTTAAAACTAGGCATGATGGCACTTGTCTGTAACCCCAATTCCTAGGAAGTGGGAGGATTACAAATCTGACTGACCCTTTCTAAGAAACAATGAAAGAAGAAAGGAGAGAGGAAGAAACGAGGAAAGGAACGAAGTGAAGGAAGAAGGCAGGAAACAAGCCTGGTGTGGTGGGCTAGGGCTAGGGGTAAGAATGAACAGTGATTGTAAATGTATATGGGGCTTCTCTGTGGGCTAATAAAAATTACCCAAGACTAGACTGTGGGGACACTGTGATAATTACTAAAAATCATTGCACTATATGCTTAAAATGGGAAAAGATCATGGCATGTAAATTAAATAATCAACAAAATTGCTCATATAAAAAGGAAAAGTAAAAAAAAAAAAAAGGCCTAAATTTTTTCCCTCCTTGGTGCCAGGGATCAAACCCAGATCCTTGTGCATAGCAGGCAAGTGCTCTATCACTGAGTTACATCCTGGACCAAAAAGGTCTAGTTTTGAAGTCACACAGAATTCACTGCAATTAGCTTTGGGGGCCTTAAATTGCTCAGACAAGACTGTCTCAAAGTGGGGCTGACTCCCACACACTGCACCGCTAAGGTTCCCTTGGGATCGTCAGACACTGGCTCTGCAGAAGAGCAGGACAAGGCCAAAAGTTGTCTTCTCCCTCCCTGCATGATGCTGTGCTGCCCATGCTGTGTCCTTCCACAATCATGGCTGCTACTGAGCTCCTGTAGCTGCTCCCCTTTTGAGCCTCAAATCTGCTTCCTGCTGCTGCTTCTTTCTCAGTGCTTCAATGCCCCTTGTTCATTCCCATACCTGTGCTCAACTATAAAAATGAGCCCTTCAGATAGGCGACCTCAGAGGAATCACTAGGTGAAATTATGCTTCTTCAGGGTTCACAATTGCTAATTGGTATAAAGGAGGTACAACAGGTACTCTGTACCAACAAGTTACATTGTTAAAGTAAGTATGATTTCTTGATAGAAGTACGTTTGACTGTCACATACATCATCAATGATGCTTACTAAAAACCTGACTTATGACATACTTCAGTTGGTTAACAGAATGCTTCTGTTTTTAATAAAAAAGGCAAAATACAGATAGTGATATAGAATTCCTGTGTAGTGCAGTGGTAGAGTATATTCAAAAACCAATCTGTGAGTTCCAAACAATATTCACCACAAAACAAACAAACAAATAATAAAACCAGTCAGGAATACAGCTCGGAGCATAAGTGCCTGTCTGGCAAGCAAAAGGTCCTGAGTTCGATTCCTAGTACCAAAAAAAAAAAAAAAAAAAGACAGATTTTTGACATTTGTAATAGATGCACAAGAAAAACACTGCCAAGGGTCAAGGCAGCTAACAACTTTTTTATTTTTTCATGGAGAAATAATGTGGTATATGCTTGGTATACCCATGGAAACAAGAGCTACAAACACCTGAGTTGGACACAATTTCAAAATTCCATTTTCATCATCTTCTTTTCCTTTTTCTGTGATCATATGCATTATTAACCTTTCCTTTGAACAAAGAAAAGATTTTCAGGTCCAACTCTCTCTATTCCCAATATTTTGTGGTAGTGTTTTTCTTTTAAAAGAAATATGTTGGGCTGGGGTTTAGCTCAGTGGCATAGGTGCCTGCCTGGCAAGTGTGAGGTTGTGAGTTCAATCCCCAGTACCAAAAAAAAAAAAAAAAAAAGAAAAAGAAAAAGAAAAATATGTTGAAGCAAGGTCCAGTGGCTGACACCTATAATCCCAGCTATTCAGGGGGATTATATACAGGCTCAGGCTGAGGCAAGAGGATCAAATGTTCAGGGCCAACCTGAACAACTTGGCGAAAGCCTGTCTCAAAATTTAAAAACAGCTCTGTATGTAGTTTAATGCCCCCTGGGTTCGGTACTACCAAACAAATAAATAAGTTAAGATTACAATACATATCCATGAAAAGAGCAATCAAGTAGAGAGAGATTCTAAAACATAATAACAGAAATCCTATAAATGAAAAGCTCAACAGTAAGTCTAAAACAAAAATTCAGGGGAGAGCCTTTCCAACAGAGTAGACCAGTCAGAAGTCAGAATTTCAAGGCCTAAAGACAAGGTTGATTATCATATTCAGACAGTAAGTATTATTCATTTTAACCACTGTGACCAAATAACCAACATAAGCAATTGAAAGGAGAAATGGATGGTTTTTTTAGTGGCTTCCATTCCTCGTTGAAGAAGTGTCAGGTCATGGTTAGCTGGCTCCAGGGCAGAAGGGCATGGCAAATGGCTCCTGCTCCTCTCATGGCAAGTAAGATACAGAGAGGGCAAGGAAAGAGTGGAGGGGGAGGCTGGGAACAGGGAACACCTGTCAAAATCATGTCCCTATTGACCCACTTCTTCTGAATGGGCCCTACTTTCTAATAAGCCCATCCCAGTGTGTACTCAACAGCTGTACCCAGCTCCCTCATGATCAAATTACCTCTCTAGGCCTCACCTCTGCGCATCACTTCTCCCTGAGGATCAAGCCCTCAATCCATGAGTCTCACTTTAACAAAACATTGAACTTCATTATCTATGACAGGACCTGGAAACAATTCCTTAGAATACCCAGGGATGGTTGTACTGTTTTTCATTTATTTGTTTTCTATGGTTTAATTTTGAAACTAAATCAACAAATTTTTTATTTTAAAGAGGGTAAAATTAAACATAACAAAGCAGAACATAAGAAGGCAATTTAAGAATCACAGATTTCAAAGCAAGACCACCAAAGATCTTCACTGTCTATCATACTGTCTCTTGTTTTCTTCCAAATAGTTGTCCATATCTTCACACATAATGAATTGATACCAAACAAAATAGTATTAAACTGACCAGAACAGGATGACGAAGGCATTGTAGGTCTTCAAGACCAGACAAAAGGGAAGTCAACAATGGCTGCCATATCTCTCATTCTCTTCAAAATAGCTGCCCATACCTTCACGTATGTTGAAATTAAACAAAAGAAAACAGACTAATATCACTCTGAACAGAGAATAATCATATTGTTAGATTTTATATCATGACACTACTGAATTAGCTCTAGGTATTTTATTGTCTCTTTTTCTTCAAAGTATCTGTTCATTACATAGTGCATTATATTATCAATTCTTGTAAACTGTTTAGAAGTTATACACATGCATGAGTCTCTACACGCATACATATCCTTTCCATATTAGAGGAAAAAACAAATCATAAATAGACAACAAAACAAATTCTTAGAAAAACACGAAATGAAAAAGACATATAAAACCACAATACTAGGTGATCTACAGTGGTTACTATGATGTCTCTTGTTATTTTCAATAGAATTGTCTACATCATCAGGCATAGTATAATTGAACATAGCAGTACATAGCAATATTAATAAAAACAAAACATTGAAGACATTATAGGACTTCAAAAGCAGTTAGTAATCAAACTGGAATGGGTACTCTATTGAATCTTGTCATCTTCACAGTAGTTGCCTCTGCTCTCAGACTTGATATTATCAAGCATATCAGTTCAAATAAAATCAATCAAGACAAAACAGCAATCTAACAAACCAGATTCAAATAAGATAAGTGATTGTAAGACAGTAAGTAATACAAGGCTTTGGTTTAAGTTAATAGGAAATTAAGGATAGTTACCATAATATATCCTACTATTTTTGAGATAGCTGTCTGTGTCCTCAAATCTAGTATGAGTAGACAGACTGGAACAGAATATAATTGAACTAAACAGAGTGATAAGAATAATGTGGATTTTAAATCCTGATACACTATTAACAATGTCCTCTGCCTCCCTTTTTTACACAATTCCTCCTCTTTTACTTTCTCAGGGTGCTTTGTACATTTTGGGTCCCACTAACTCCTTTAGTTTTTAGATTAGGGAGGCAACCTGCTATGTACCTAAGTGGTTCTGAACCTTTTTACCCCTGAGCTTGATCTTGAGCTGTATCCCTTTACCTACTAAAGCCTCAAGGTTTTCCTTCCTTATAGCTGAGTAGCTCTCCACTGCACAAAAGTGTCAGGTCTTTCCAACTATCAGCAGCTGCTGGAAAGCTGTCCGTATTTCCCTCTGGTTCCCTATCACATAGAGCATTGTTTTCTCATCTTTGACTTTTGGTTTATTAACCCTCTTTCAGGTTGATTATATTTCCTATTCAGAGCATCTCAATGGACCCTATCTCCTGATCTACTCTGCTTGTGTTTCTTTTGTTAGTGTATCAAGGCCATCTGTGTTAGAGATTATAGCCAATCTTCTCTGCCCCATCTCTGCTATGCTATTTTTTTGCCATTAGTTGTCTACTTTTCTCCTTCATTCCACTGTCTGCCCTGTTCATTAAGGACTCTCTGCCACTGTTCCGGGAATCCTGGTGATTTTTTTCTCTCTCTAGAATGTCCTTAAGTACTTTTTATAGTGTTGGATTTGTGGTCACAAACTCCCCCAGTTCCTCTTTGTCATGGAACTATCTTGTTTGTCCATTAATTTTGAGAGACAGTTTTGCAGAGTACATCAATCTGGGTTGGAGGTTATTTTCTTTCAGGGCTTGGAATACTTCGCTCCAAGCTGTTCTTGATTTGATGGCTGTGTCGAGAAGACTGTTGTGATTTTGATGGGTTTTCCTTTATAGGTGATCTGTTTGTTTTCTCTGACAGCTTTTCATATTCTGTTCTTGTGATGAATTTCTGGGATCTTGATTATTACATTTCTGGGTGTAGCTCTGTTTTGGTTGTAGGTGGCTGGAGTTCTGTATGCCTCATATATCTGAATATCATTTCCTTTTCCTATGCTTGGGAAGTTTTCCTTAATTATTTCTGTGAATAGCCTTTGAATTTAATTTGTGTTTACCCCTGATCCTTCACTCAAATTTTTTATTCTTAAGTTATAGATCCTCTTGTCATCTTCTAGCCTTTGTATTGTTACTGCCTGTTTCTTTGTTATTTTAAAGAGATCTTTCCTTTTGTGATCACACATTGCAAATCTATCTTCAACTTTTGAAAGTCTCACTTTAGTTTCTATCAAGCAATTTTGTCAGCTTTCAATGGAGTTTTTAATTTCCTGGTAATCTCTTTGAATCTGTTTCATGTATTCTAGATTTTGTTTATATTCTTCATCAAAGATTTCTCTCCTTTTTCTGAGTTCCTCCATTCTTCATCTTGAGAGGTGCTTAGCACTTCTTTTATTAATCTTCTTATATCTTGCTTCATTTGAATTAGAATTTCAGTTTTAAGTTCATCTATGATGTCACGAAGATATTTCTTTATGTCAGCTGATATCATGTCCAATATTGCATGTTTGCTGCCCTCAATCTCTTCTGTATTTACCTCCCCCAGACTTATTTTCCCTGGGTCAACAACTGGAGGATTTTTCTTGTTTCTTTCTCTTGTCATGTTTCTGGTTTCTTTCAGACAGGTGTATGGTGGAGGTCTCAGGCCCTTTCCATATTGCTTATGGTTTTTCTGAAGCATGCTGGATAGAGGATTGCTGCCCTTTCCAGTTTGCTGTTGATCTGTGAAGTGCACACAGTGGTGATGTGGACTGTCCCCTCTCCTTTGAGCCAGTCAACCAGTGAGTGCCTTCACCATGTTAGTCTGTGCCATGTGGACATCACAGGTTGGGACAGTTTTGTCCTTGGCTATTGGGTCCCAACCAGGGGTGTGACCCAGCAGATCCCACCAGTCTGCTTTGGGTCAGGAGCAGCCGAGTGACCCCACTGAGGTTCCAGGTTTAGGCCTGTCCTTCCCAACTCCAATATATCATCCAAACAGTCAGCCCCACCCCCAGGTCCAAATTCTGAGCACTCACCACCGAGTGCTCAGAGACCTGCGCCACAGAGTACAGGTCTCCACTCCAGTTCCCGTCTCCATTGTGGTGCATCCCACACTTGACAGGTGCGTCCCATCAAGGGCCTTGGACTCACCAACCCCGGATTTCGACATGACCGCAACTTCGGTGTGACTGTGAGTCATCCAACTTCAAGGTGCCCAGCACAGCACAGGCGGGACCAGCTCCAGTGAGAACCCGTCTAGCTCCAGCCTTCCATACAGGTTTTTACTTTCTTTCTTTCTTTTCTTTATGAATGATTTGTCTCTTAGCCCTTGAAGACCTCAAGTATGGCTTAGAACACTAAAATTCAAAGGTTTAGGTATATTTAATTGTACGCTTATTGCATAACTTTACAGCCAAATTTTGTGCATATGTTTGAATTATAATTTGGTGTAAACAAATATTAATGGATGTGTAGGCTTTCATTCAAAATTGGAATCAGATACTATAAAAGTTAGGTGATTTGGAACAAGTTACCTAAGAGTACAAAAAGTTATTCCTTAATTTGTAAAGTAAGATTCATAAACCAAAATCTACCTAAAGAGGTACCCAAGATTCCTAATTGATTCTCATATTCACCCCAGGACTTCCTAATGTTTAGACTCTGGATTTTTAGTTGCATCTGGTTGGAAGAGGGATCTCTGCCTGGTGCACAGGAAGGCACTGCAGTTCTGCCCCACTCAGGGCTGCAGGACAGATATTCATCCTCTGAAATCTTGTCTTCACTCTTGAAGAATATGAATTCTCAACGTGGAAATCCAGCTGCTGTAACTCTGTGGCTCTGAGAGCTACTACATTACAGTGAAGAAGCTGAACAGTATGGAGCATTTTAGTGCAGTGGTTACATGCAGTTAAGCGCAGTTTATTTGCGCAGTTAAGTGCAAGTTACTTGGGGGGTTAAACCACACAATTCATGTGATGTGTTAGTATGCATGCCACATAGAACACATTCAGTGAGTCGTCGAGGCTTTGGTTATTGTTTGTGCTATTTTTCAGATAGTTTTCAATACAACCCCATTGTCTCAGTGAAGGTCAAAGATTGCTAAAATTACAAGAAATCATCAAGAAAACCAAAGATTGTCAATGGCCTTCAAATTTTTTTATCCTCTTTTCTGTTTTTTTTTCTCCCTACTCATGCATTATACTCCAGCAGGCTTCACTAAACTTGAAAACTGGGTAAGAGCCCGATTCTTTTGACATGTTCCCATGCCTTATTACTACCTTGCCATATTCATGCCAGGTTTACGTGTGATATTAAGCATGTAATGGAACTATTAGGAAATGGAAATGGTATGATAGTGCCTATGAATATGGTGGTATACAAATAGAACTATAAATATATATGTTTATATATGATATACATGGCTATCAAATACTAAATAATTGTTAGATACTTTCTGGATATTTCTATATTATTTATCAGCACAGCAATTAACATATCCTATACATTGCTTTGTGACAGACTTTACCCCACCACTAGAATATGAGCTCTGAGAAGATACCTTATTCTGGGTGTCAGCTGGCCCCAGAAAGTCTGTATACTGAGTTCCCACCTTAGTCAGAACCCTTTTGCTCTGTGTGTACTGCCCAGGTTTTAGCCTAGATCTGACAATCATTTTCTGTAAACAGCCAGATAGTAAATATTTTCATCTCTGTGGACAATAGGGTCTTTGTTGAAACCAATTTACTCTGTAAATTTAGAGTAAAAAGACATAATATGTGCATACTAAGTGTGGTTGTGTTCCCCAAAGAAACAGTAGTCAATTTGGCCGTAGTTGGGGATTCCTTGCAGATTCCTGACAGATCACATGTATTATTGTCCACTTACCTTCCACAGAATGAACTTTCTTCCTTGATTTTCAAGTATATGACATTTTTATCGAAAGTTGTCTTAAACCTACCTTAAAGCTGCATTCTCTAAATCAGATAATAAAAATAGTAAAAACTCTGTGATATCTGTATTTTAGACCAGAGCAATAATCTAGATCCAATGGTTTTTGAACTTGTATTAAGATTAGGAACAGCTTACTCAAAGAGGACTATATATATATATATATATATATATATATATATATATATATATATAAACTCTGCCAGTCCTGCTGAAGGCAGTTTGGAAAACGTGTCACGAGAGCAGGATGAATCTGTAGAGATCCACAGATGCAGAGCTAGGGATGTAAATATGTGGCAATGGTCTGTTGCAGAAGCTGGGAGAAGTAGGAACCAGGGCACGAACACTGCATTGACTATAAGGCAGTTACATCCACTAGCTGATATTGTATGGACAGATTTTAGGTCTATTTTACCAGATATTTCTCTTTTTTCCCAATAAAAGTCAAATGCTTTCCTCCTTTCATTCTTTTTGTATTTTTATTTTCTACTGCTGTAAAAAACTCCAGTGTTACAAGTAACCAGGTAGTTCAAAATGAACAAACAAAAATGTCTTTCAGGCCACAGCAATAACTCCAGTACAACTGCTGCTCCAGCGATGTTTGCTCAAGAACAGGGTCCTTCTATTGACCAGTTATGGAAGATCAGAAACTGTCATAACCTGAGCAAGGCTGACATATGTTATCTGTTCTCCATGCTGAAAAGCTGTCTTTCTAGCATGGTCTTTTACTTGGGAAGAGAACCATATGGATCACATGTCTCGTTGTTGGACAGAGCCCATTCTATAAATAACAGCCCTGAGCTACTTTATGTGAGCATCATGCTATTTAATCCAAGGAGAATAACTGCATACTGTAGGGTTCAGGAGAGGCATAAATGGAATAGTAAATAAGAAGCACTTACTTCTATTCTTAGCATGCTGAACCATCTGGTGAATAGAGCTATTATTAAATTTTAACTTGTAATTGAAACTTTGATAACAAGTAAGGAAAATACATGGTCAAATTACCTTCATTGGATGAGAGTACTGATGTAGTTTGTCCTTGAGGTATACAGAACAAATATATGCAAAAGTCATTACACATATCAGAATAGCTTACTGAAATGTGTGTGTGGAATCAAGACAAAATAACTGTGTGACTTCCTATGGAGGTTTCCAAGGGAGACATGGCTAAGAACATAACTCTCCCCATGTGCAACCCTGAACATCCGCTCAACCCAGTCATGTAGGAGCACGGAAAACCTTTGTCTTCATTTCACTCTTTTATTGTTGGGACAGGAAAGAGCCGCATTTCAAAATAAGTCAATAGCTAAATATAATCCACCACAAAAGGAGACCAAAAAAATTGTCATGTCGATGAACCTTGTGGCTTTTTGTAAATATCATGTTAAACAATGCCTTTAATGACAGCCTGCAGTAAGAGAAGCTTTAAGAAAGGCCTTTTTTCTTCTTTAGCTACCAAAGAAAATTCCTAATCTTCAGGGAACTGAGTTTCCTGTCTGTTGCTTCTTAGACTCACAAGTTGTTTTTATTGGAAGCCAGTCTCGAATTTCAGCAGTTATGAAAAAGGCAGGCAGCCTTGAAGCACTGTAATAAAAGGATTTCATAAATGATAGAGTAACAGTAACTGAATTATATAGGTTTCAGGAAAATATAAACTGCTATATTGAGGTTTCCTGTAAGATAAATTGCTCACTAGATAAA
>PVJX010010663.1:43453-56205 GCA_004027295.1 Dolichotis patagonum
GATGGCATTAATCAATTTTGAACGGCGCAGGACTTGTCAGAGGTTGATTGGGAGTTGCTCGGGGGAAGTCAGGCTAGGGGCGACGGGGGTGTTAGGGTCAGAGCTTGGTCAGCCTGTCCTGGGAAATGTTTGTTTACAGTTACCTATGGGAACACCTTGCGGTTAAGCTAGTGGAAAGTCCCTTTCTGACTTCCGGGAAAGTAGGGGGCGGTGGGCACATTTTTATATTAACCCACATTGACACATTAACCCTTTCAAAAGAAGGTATAAACAAGATTTCTGGGAGGGCTTGGTAGAAAAGTCTCTTTTTTCTTCTTCTTCTTTTTTTTTTTTGGTACTGGAGATCAAACTCACGACCTCATGCTTGCCAGGCAGGCACTTAAGCCACTAAGCTAAATCCCTGACCCCAGAAGTCTCTTTTTTATTGGTCTTTTTAAAAGACTTATTTTCAAATGTTGACAACTTGATTTAATAAATTGACATGACTTTTTCTAATGATGCTTTCTACAAACATGAGAATGAAATAAGCACCAAATTAGAAACACAGTTAATTCATTGCTCCTCCTAATTCAATTAACAATTCCTAAGAAATTGAAAAATAAATATTTATTCATGATGTGACTTGTTGGGTGCTATAGTTGAAGCAGATAATTTACGGGGAACTGATAATAAAAAAAGAGTGCAAGTAGAAAGGATTTAACAGGGCAATAGAATGCTCATGAAAATACTCCAAGGACTGAGGAATAGGACTTTAAATCCCAGAAATCTCAGAGCACAAAGTACCTGATCTGATAGGCGAGGATCGACCCCACCCTTGTCAGGAATCAGAGGAAGCTCTTGTAGCCCTTGAAGGCCACACCTTTCTCAATGCTGTGTCACTGCCGAATGGAAAAGGAATGGAATTCAGTAGAATCAAGCCACTGCCCTTTCTAAAACACAGTGCTACCTCGGTTATTGAACTCAATTTCTAAGTTCATGTTTAAACACTGAAAGTTGGAAGAGCTGAACATATATTTCCTATAAGAAACCATGGAAAACCAAATAATTGGTCCTTAGTCTCCCAAATTATGCAAACACTGTATGTTGTCTGAGTGAGAGCAGCACTGAGTCTGAAGCCTCACCCCTTTTTGACCTTGGCAAGATGTGTAATTTATCAACTAATGATTTCTTTTTTTTTTAATTCTGTATTATTTCTACCCTTTTTCTGTTTTGCTTTTTTTTATCTAAAAAAAAAAAAGATGTGACGTGCATGCCTCACTTTCACTCAGTACAGGTTTTTTCAAGTAAAATTTTCTGTTCAACTGTTAAACAAAGTTACAAATACCACGCAGATTTATTTTAGGACTTCGCTGTTGGAATAGTGGAAAGTTCGAGAGCTTAGAGCCATTCTACAACCAAACCACGGCATCACCATACTCCTGGATACCCATGAACCCAAAAACTGGGCACTGGAATGGAGCACAGTGATGAAAACCTAATTCTCTCCATGCTCTGTTTTGTAAAAGAAAGGATTGAAAAGTAGCAGCATGTTTTACATTGTTCCACACATGCCTTCTAGATCCCACTGGAGGGTATTTAAGGGTGGAAACCAAATGTGTGTCTCCAAAGTTACCTAGAATGGGTTTGGGAAGCAAAGGGGCATGTTTCCTTCAGCTGCTATAGGAAAGGGGAAAAAAAAAACCCATACTAATAGGAGATAGGAACGAAAGCTTAATTTCACCTGAAAATATCCAGGACAAAATTAAGATGTCTGCTGATTTTACAGGGGAAATATTATCCATACAAATAATCCCTTAAGTGATTGCAGTCTCAGTGGCCTTAGTTTTCAGTAATCGACTTTTCCTCCCAGCAATTTTCTTTGTCCTCTGAAATCTCATAGTACTGTATAACCTTGCACATTTAATCTCAGCTCCATTCACGCCCGCACCCTTGTTCTTGATGGCCACGCTGTGTATAAGGACAGCACTCCACGTCATGGTCTGAAGGAAGTATTCAGCAGACCGAGCTTGAAAAGCTAATGTCGGAATTCTTTCAAGTTCTCAAAATATGCTGTCCTATTGTGCCTCCAGAAACTGCTGATTCACAACTCTAATGATCATGAGATCTAAGCATACTTATTATCATACCCCTTTCATTCCTGACTTGCCCACTGCACATACTAGGTGAAGACATACCACAGGAATCTGGAGAATGGTTTTCTCTATGGTTCAGAAACATCTCAGGTTATTTATATAGATTCTGAATGAGCTTTCTCATACTTCTAAAGCTATCATCTTTTCATTGTTTGACTTCAGTATTTGTAGTCACAACTCTATTCCAATTCACTCCAAAATCAATTTCTTCCTGGTGGGTTGACATTTTAATCAAGAATGTCCTATTTTGCATTTATAATATTTGTCTTAAGAACTATTTTCTCTAACATTAGTTCATTCACTCCAGATGTCTTTTGTTAGTGTTTTCAAAGGATATCCTTTTACATCTTTTTATTGTCAACCTATTTGTATCTTAGGAAGTAAAAATGATTCTCATGTAAGTAGGTAAGTAGCATAAAATTATGTCAATATTAAAAATACATTTTGCTGATCTTTGCTTCTCATTACAGTGTTTAGCACTTTTACATTCAAAGTAAACTGAAAAGGAAAGACTAACATCTATCATTTTACTATCATATATGTGTATTAATACACATTAATCCATTAATACACATTTTTGTAGTTAATTAATTTTATAATACATTGTCTTGTTTCTTGTTTTATTTTCTGTATATTTTAGGTTATTTTGTAAGTGATTACACTGGATACTGCAATTAAACACTTCAACTTAAAAAGAAAACTTTTCAGTTAATATCAACTTAGTTTTAAGAGGATACAAAAATTCTACTCCTGTGTAACCCTGTCCATTTTCTTCTATGTGTATGTGGTCAATTTTATCTATTATTAGATTGTTTTCTAATTTATAAATTTATAATTAATATTTCATGCATTTATGCAAGGTTATAATCAAACAACATAATACTTTTCAACTTTAAATTACTTTGATTATTGTTTTTTATTTCTTCATACTTCTTTAGCTACCTGCATTTTCCCTTTCCTTCCTAAGCTTGAAAGACCTTCTTCAATTTTTCTTATGAGATAGGCTTACTGAGGATCAACTCATTTCTATTATTGACCTAGCAAAGTTAATTTCCCCATGATTTTTGATAGATTTTTTTCCAGATATAGAATTATGGCTATTTTCTTTTTCAGTGCTTTGAATGTATCATGACACTGCCTCAGAAAATAATTTTTGCCGAGAAATTAGTTATTCATCTTCCCAAAGATTCTTTATATATGATAAATTGCTTCTCTCTTGCTTTTCAAATTTGTTGTCTTTGGAGAATTTAATTGTTTCAGTGTAGGTCTCTTTCTGTTTATCTTCTTTGAAATTTGGGTTTCTTAGATATAAAGACCTGAATCTTTCATCATATTTGGGAACTGTTGGCCACTATTTCTTTAAATGTTCTTTTTTCTCCTTGCTTTCCTCCCTTTCTGATACTCTCATTATTTGTTCATTGAAGCATTTGATGGTGTCCCAAGGTATATGAGACTCTACACATTTTATGAAATTTCTTTCTTCTTATTCCAGACTATATAATTTTGATTTAACTATCTTAAAGTTTATTGATTCCTTTTTCTGTCTACAAAATCTTATTTTCAAATCCTTACGAGAATTTTTAGTTTCAGTTATTTGACTTATCAGCTCCCGAACTTCTTTACTTGCTCTTCAGACATTTCTATCTCCTTATTGCTATTATCATTTTTGTGATATCTTGCTATTTCTTATATAAGGTTGTTGTGGTTAAGGGTGATTGTGTCAAAATGAGTAGTTTGGAAGTTGCCCCAGAGATAGGCAAAGTCCACTTCTGGGGTTGAGTGGGTCAGGGAGGTATGACCTTTAATACTACATTTAGTCACTAGCATCTTCCACTTTGGCACTGTTCCCCTGATTTGCTTCCTGGCCACCATAAACTAAGCAGCTTTGCTCTGAAATACTCGTTCATCATGGTGCTCCAGCTTAAGACCAGCTTACCATGGACTGAATGTCCTGCAACTGTAAGCCTAATTAAATCTCTCTTTCTCTAAGTTGTGAGTGTCAGGAGTTATGTTTCACTGATGGAAAACCTGGCTAATATAGAAAATTGGTACAAGAAAAGTGGAATCATTACAGTTTAGAAATTTTGCAATTGTTTTAGAATTCTTTGAAATTGGCTTGAAATAGGTTTTTAGAGAAATTTGAAGATATAGCCTGAAAATCCCATCCCCACTGCTGGACACAATAGCCAATATTCAAATTGAAAGGAGAGGAAGTTTAATTTGACTCATAGTTTCAGTACATGATTAAATGGCTCCAGGAAGAAATATGACGGCAAAAATGTGTGGCAGAACACACATGCATATTTTATGGCAGCTGAGAAGCAGATCAAAAGAAGAGTGCTAGAGAGAAGAGTTACAAGTTACATAATCTTAAAAAAAACATTGTCACAAAGTAAACACTTCAAGAGAGGAACAGGGGACTAGAAAAGAATTGGACCAAAATAATACTGAAATCTTTCAAAGTAAACATTAAGCTCTGTTATTCCATGTTTGGCATTAACGTCACATCAAGGTAAAATGTGAGTCCCAAAGGGTTTGGGCATCCCCCTGTGTTCCTGCTAATTGCAGTCCACACAACTACTACTGGCTTCACTCATGGTACACAGCTTTCCTTGGCAGACATTCTTTGTTCCTGGAATCTCTCATGTCCTGAGGACTCAACTGTGCCTTTGACCTTGTTTCCCCAGGTTCATGTACTACTCTCTCATGATCTCTTGGCCAGGCCTTACAGCCCTTCCTTTGAAATCTGAGTGGAAGTCTCCCTGACCCCACAGCTCTTACATTCTACACACCTGTAAAACTGCCATTGCAAAGATGATGCCAAGGTCTGCTCTTGGCACAGGTAGTAGCTATGGTCCCTTGGTACCATGGCTGCAGCACTCACTGAGTGCAGTGAAATAAATTCCAGGGAGCTAATCCCTTAGGGAACCCTTCTTGAGCAGCCTTGCCAGGGACTTCATTGTCAAATGAAAAGGTGATGCTTTTGCACTCTTGAGTGTACAATGGGTGGGCTCTTGTTGATTCCCTCAAGGCATCTTTCTGGTTGTCCCTATACAAAATGCATAGTTTCCTTTTATTTGAATTACCTGAGTTCACAAAACTCTCCTTTATTTCTCTGCTTGTTAAGTGCTTGGTCTGAAGCCTCTCTGCTCTTCTTTTTGTCTGACTATCACATACCTCAGTTTAAGTTTCATCTAGTATCACTTTCTCCACAGAGCTATTCGATTCATCAAAAAATGTTCCCATAGCACCTATACTTAACATCCTCACAGTTTTAATCTCTGCCCACTAATTAAGGTGTCAATTTTCTGGGTTTTACACCCCACCAAGCTCTAAGGTCCTTGGAGGAAGAGTTAGTCTGAGCCACCATGGCAGCTGCAGGGTTGGCTCAGTGCCAAAACCAAAACAATCCTCAAAACCCAACTGCCTAATTAAATTCAATTTAATGGAACTATAAATTTTACAGATGTAGAAAAATAGGTCAAGGTCCTGAGTGTATAAAGTTTTCCAACAGACTTATGAGAGTGAAGAAGAAAACCTGGGCTTGGGGCTGCTATAGCAAAGCTTCTTCTGACAAAGCTCAGATTTGACTTCAGATGCAGGTTTATGCCAATTATCTACCTACAAGTCCTATTGTTTTCTTTCTTAAGTAAGATAGCTTCTCTCAGTAGTTAAAAGGAGTGACAAAAATCAGTTGTATTGAAATATACAATAATTATGAATTGATTTTGATTGCCTAAAAATTTAAGATAAAATGCAGTAATTAAACACATAATCAAGGATCTGTCTACTCTTGTATTCAAGCCAAAAAATACTTTCTTCCAGTTCTACTTCCTGACTATGATAAAATTTAGTATTAGTAGGTTTTACCATAAACATAAAAGCAAAGAGTGATCTTACAAAGAATCCAGCCTAATCCTCTCATTTGACAGATTAAGAAATTGAAATCTATGCACACCCTTCTCTGCAACTCCATTGCATGCTATAAGACTTCTAAATGTAGTACATGTTGTCAACTACATTCCTTTACTATTAAAGTTTCCCTGCCTCAGCCCACACTGTACCTCCCTATTGGTTTTGCCAAGCAAGGTCCTGTTCATGATTAAGGTAAAATCACACCAGGGATACAGGTAAGATGCTCCATTCATTACCAAACTAAGCATGTCATCTCCATAGTGTCACCTTCATGGCTCTCTGTCCTCCTCCCACACTGTCCGCTCCTATGGATCTATAATCATAGAACTAACAAAGTAACCACTAAGCTGTATTTTACTTTATATTACAGTCTCCATACTCAAAAATCAAAAAGGTCCATTTCTAGGAGGCAAGCAAGACCATGAGACTGTGTTTGGAAAGAAACCACTTGAGCAGGCAGACTTTAGTTCCAAAGCAAGCATGACATTCCTAGTAAAAGTTAATCTCAATTGCATTATTCTAGTGGGAAAAAAAAACCTTGCTCAGTGGGCTACTGACTGTATGATTTCATTTAATGATATTTCTTTAATGACAGTACTATCTGCCCACAATAAGAGAGCTATGGCCAAAGGCCGGACATGGGTAAATTTTTAAATTCAAGAGACATGCAGGTATCATTTTATGGTGAGGTAAATACTTGTTCTCTATATTGTCTGTAGAGAACAAGACATAATATGTACATATTGTAAAAATATCCAGATATTTATGCCAAAGGGTTGAATATTAGTATACATAAACTTTATTATTCTTAAGGAAATAGGTGAAGGAAAATTCTGCACTAATATTTGTGATTAATACGTCAAAATCAAAGTCTAATTTTTTTATAATTAAATATTCCCAGGCTAGCAAGACTGGGGGGGGGAATCTACTAATAGTCTTTCCTCTTGCTTAGGATGCTACAAGCTTTGAACTTAAAAGTCATTTTTTAATCTTTTTATTTACATCTTATTTATTATATGTGTTATCTGTGTTATTAAAAATTTCATAGAAACAAACATAGAAATGTGAAAATGTTACTTTCAGTCACATTCAGGAATTTGTGAAATGTTTCTATGAAAATGTGACTATTTCAGTCACATTTAAGAATTTGTGAAATGAAAGGAATAACATTGAATAAATGAAAAATTCCTAGGAGCAATACAGATTTCTATAAATTTAGAATAGCACGGACAATTCAGTAAACTACATGACAGCAACAAAAGTGTCAACTTACAATATGACATTTATGATTACAAACTGATTTTTGGGTCATTCTTGAATTTTTAATGAGCAGTCAGAGTTACTGAAGGGATCAACTAAATTAGGAAACACTCCATTGGTATAAGAACTTGGTGTGTATGCTTATATGTATCATTTTAGGGTTAACTTCCTGAAATACTTCCACTGGAAAACACTATTTTAACGTATTTTTTTTAAAGAGGGTAAAGTTAAACATAACAATACAGAACAAAACAGATCATAAAATAACAATGTAAGAGACACAGATTTCAAAGCAGGACAACCAGAAATCTTTACTGTCTATCATATTGTCTCTTGTTTTCTTCCAAATAGTTGTCCACATCTTCACATACAATGAATTCACACAAAACAAAATAGTATAAAACTGATCAGTACAGGATGATGAAGGCATTTTAGGTCTTCAAAACCAGACAGTAAGGAAGTCAACAATGGTTGCCATAATGTCTCTCATTCTCTTCAAAATAGCTGTCCATACCTTCATGTATGTTGAAATTAAACAAAAGAAAACAGACTAATCACTCTGAACAAAGAATAATAGTATTGATATAGGACAATGAAACTCCTGACCTGCTATGTCTGTGAGCTCATGTTCTCTAAAATTGAAGAATAAATTTTAGGAACAACAGAGGTGAAGAGTAGAATATATTTATTGAGAGAAAGCTTCTGTCTGAAGAGAGACAGAAGGGGGTCTCGAGCAGGTTGCCCCGGACTCTGTCTTTTCCAAGGACTTTTATAGAGTAAAACCTTGGGTCCAGGTGGGGAAGACTGGGAACTCACAAGACAGATGGGCATGAGGTGGGATATAACTATAGTTAGCCAATAAAATCAATAGTACAGATAAAATGGATTACATTAGGGACAAATAGGAAAGCAAGCCACGTAGGAAGTGGGCATTCTTGGGGTTGTGACCTTTACCCTAGAGGGATGGGATAGTGGTTCCAGGGTGAGAGGGAACTAATTAGAATATCAATCCCCAGGATGTAGATTTTTTTGTCTTGAGATCTAGCCCACAGAAAGAGGTGTGGGTCTCCTCCAAGGTCATCAGAAATCTGGTCCTCTGTGCCAGCTTCTTTGAGGGCCTAGCACTGTGACTGCCCATAATATTTCTAACTGGCTCAGCTGCCTGTAACATTTTCCCCTCTGAAGTAACCCAAACTGCCATGAGGGGAAAGGGGCAATGACCGATCCAGAACTTGTTCAACTTGAACAACTTTGCAGTGTTTGAATGGCAATTAGAGGTACTTCTACAGAGTTCTTGTCTAGAGGCCCTGGATAGACACCAGGCACTTTTATGTTGGGTACGTGCACAGCTTTAAGTCTAGAGGAGACAAAGCCAAAGAAACAGTTAAGTATGTATGGTCCAAAGCATAAAATCAACAAGACAATTATGAGTATAGTTAATAGAGACTTTTATCAAGAGGAACTAGTAATTGTTTTCAGTAAGGAGGAAGACAAGGTCCAGGGAATCTGAGTCTAACAAGTTATTAACTTGTTGCCTAATGTCTTGAATAGCTACTGAGACATTAGCAGAAGAATCAGGAATGTATACACAGCACTCCGTTTTTACAATTGTGCAAGTGACCCCCTGTGCAGCTGTTAGAACATCTAATGCCGTCTGATTTTGAAGGACAGCCTGTAATAAAGATCTATCTCCTTATATTTTATAGGAGATCTACTGGCTGTTAGGTAATTTTTTTTCTTTTTATATGGCTGCGTGAGCATGTAATACTAGGAAAGCATACTTAGAATCAGTATAAATATTGACCTTTTGCCCCTTGCTGAGTTGTAGGGCTCTGGTCAGAGCCATGAGTTCTGCTAGCTGAGCCCTAGTCCCAAGTGTAAGTGAGGCACTTTCAAAAGTGTGGTGTAAAGTCACCACTGTATATCCTGCCTTTCCCCTCCCTAGCCTTTTCCCATGAAGAAGCTGCGATCACAGAAGAGGGTTAAATCTGGGTCAGTAAATGGGGTGTCTGATAAGTCTTTTCTAGCTGCATATGTATGAAGAATTATCTGTTCACAGTTATGTTTATCATTTTTAATTTCTTCCTCTTGTTCTGGCAAGAAGGCGGAGGGATTTAAGGAAGAACATGTTTTTATTCGAATGGCTGGTCTTTCTAGAAGTAGAGCCTGGTATTTACGAAGTCAGTTATCAGACAGCCACAGACTCCCCGTAGAAGAAAGGAGTCCGCCACACTGTGAGGTATATATATATGATGAGATCTTTGCCTAAAGTCAGCTTGGCTGCCTCTGGCAATAAGAGAGACATGTCTGTCAGGGCTCTGAGGCAAGCAGGCCGTCCCTTAGCTACAATATCTAATTCGTGGCTCAGATACCCTATAGGCTGTTGGGCAGGTCCTGGGTCTTGTGTAAGCACTCCCAAAGCCATGCTTCCCCTCTCATCTACATACAAATTGAAATGGTACCCTGTGGGTAGACTCAGGGTACGGGCACTCAGAAGTGCTTGTTTAAGCTTCTGGGGAGCTGCTTGCAAATCAGGTTCCCACCATAAAATATGGGTATCTGCCTTTTGGGTCTCTTTTATAAATTGATAAAGGGGTTGTGTAATTTCCCCATACCCAGGTATCTAAAGTCAGCAAAAGCCTGTTAACTCCTAGGAATCTTCTTAACTGTTTTAGAGTTTGGGGCTGTGAGAAGGAGAGAATGTGTTTAATATTTTTTTCCTAGCCTTTGGATCCCTTTTTTTTCCTAGCCTTTGGATCCCTTTGAGGCCTAAATATTTTACCTCAAGACAGCAAAGTTGTGCCTTAGGTTTAGACCTTGTAACCTCTGTCTGCTAGAGAGTTTAGCAGAGCACATGTGCCTTGGCTACAGAGCTCTTTTGAGGGGGCATATAACAGTATGTCATCTATATATTACAAGATTGTGACCTAGGAAAACTCAAAATGTGCCAAGTCATGGGAAAGCACTTGTCTAAAAAGATGTGGACTATCTCTGAACTCCTGGGAGAGCACAGTCCACGTCAATTGAGATGGTTGGTCCTGTGGATTTTCAAAAGCAAAAAGAAATTGAGAATCTATATGTAAAGGAATACAAAAGAAGGCATCTTTTAAATCTAACACTGATATATGTGTCTTTTTTTTTTTTATTGGTACCACGGATTGAACTCATGGCTGCACACTTGCAAGGCAGGTGCTTATGCCGCTGAGCTAAATCCCCAGCCCTTAAATCTAACACTGAAAACCAACCGGCATCTTCTGGGATCTGAGAAAGCAGAGTGTATGGATTGGGTACCACTGGGTGAATGGGCACTACTGCCTTATTTATCAATCTAACGTCCTGTACCAACCTCCATTCCCCATTAGGCTTTTGAATTCTCAAGATTGGAGGATTGCATGGACTATTACAAGGCTTAAGTAAGCCTTGTGTCCTTAGATTATCAATTATAGGTATTAATCTTCTCTTAACTTCGGGTCTTAAAGGATATTGTCTCTGACGAGGAAAAATAGTATAATCTATGATGTGTATCTGTATTGGGGAAGCTCTTATTGCCCTACCTATTCTACCTTTAGTTGCCCATACTTTAGGATTTATTTCTGTCTCCATGAGGTGAAGGCAGCGTACCTGACCTGGGTACATATATATCACAGTATTTAGACATGATAAAATATCTCTTCCAAAGAGAGGAACTGGACTTTCCGGCATAATCAAAAATGAATGTGTAAAAAGAAAACCATCCCAGTTACAGCCTAAGGGCTGTGAAAAGTACCGAATTACCTCCTCGCCAGTGACTCCTTTCACTGAGGTGTGGCGACTAGAAGGAAGGCCAGGATTAAAAAGAAGGACGGAGAGGCTTGCATCAGTATCCAGCAATAGGCTGGGTTTGTTTTTTTTTTCTCTCTCTAGTCTTGATTACCTGGAGCTCCTCTGTGGAGATGACAGTCCGGCCAGAGGGAGAGGGCAGTGAGTGTCCCAGGGCCCTTCAGTCCTGCTGGACCAACTGATAAGATGAGCCTGAACCCTGAGGCCTTGGCCTCAGAGGGCAGTCTGACCTCCAGTGGTCACTTTTGCAGTTGGGGCATGGCCCAGGGGGCTTCTGAGTTTAGTCCCTCTTAAGGTGGCCTGGCTTGTGGCACCAGTAGCAGGTAATTGTTGTTGAGCTCTACTTGGAGCCCCAAGAATCAGACTTAGGGTCTGTTTCTCTTAAAGCTGTAGCAAAAGCAGCTGCTTGTTCTTGGTCTCTTTGTTTTCTCTCTTTGATCTCCTTTTCATCACGGTTATAAAATACTGAAGAGGCAACATTTACTAATGTATCAAGTGAACTATCTGAAGCAAAAGCCATCTTTTGTAGCTTTTTCTAATATCCGAGGCTGACTGTGTAATAAACTTATCTTTAAGGAAAATTTGTCCCTCTATCGAATCAGGATTTAAAGAAGTATGTTTTATTAATGCCTCTCATAATCAGTCTAAGAAGGCAGAAGGGTGTTTATTACTTTTTTTGTTGAATAGATGATAACTTAAAATAATTGAATGGTTTAGTTCTCATTCTTTTAAACATTTAAGAACACATGTCTGGAAATGTTTTTTAATCTAATCACCCATCTTGTCATTAGCCCAGCAAAGGTCTTGTATAGGGACTGCTTGTGCTGCAGTGGGTATTAGTAATTCCCCTGTCTCTTGATTTTTTGGCCTTCTAAAATTAACAATATAGTATTCATCTCCACAGGCAATAGCAGCCTGTAATGCTGCCTGTCTCTCCCTAGAAGTCAATGTCTGATTTAAGAGTAACATTACATCCTTTCAATCTAGTTTATATACCAGAGTAAGCCCTCTAAAGACCCCAATGTACTTGTCAGGATCATCTGAAAATTTCCCAAGATCTAATTTTATTTGTTTTAGATCACCAAGAGAGAAAGGTACATGAATTCTGGAAGTTCCACATCTTCCCTGTACTTCCTGTAAAGGATAGTGCCCTGGAGGAGCTTGCCTAAACTCAGCTAAGGTTGGGTGTAGCCTTATAGAAGCCTGGATTATAGATGCTCTAGAAGCCTTAATTCTCAAGGCTGGAAGGGCAAGGTGGGGAAACCTCAGGTTCTGTAAACATGGGAGTAGATTTAATTAAGGCTATTTCATCCAACGTTTTGGTAGGAGTGATTTTAGGCTCTGGGGTAGGAGGTGCCTTAAGGCCCTGAGGTGCTGAGTTTTTCCACAGCTCACATTTACATTTAGAATATAAATAAGGTATATTGTTTAATACATGGAAAATCTGAACATAAGATAACTCTGACCATTTTTTCTCCTTTTTATAGTATGTCTATAGTTGCAAAAAAGTATCATAATTAATACTTCCCTGTGTTTTACTTTGGCTCTAGGGGGTAGGTAGGCCACACACTTGTGCAGAGAAATACCAATTGACTCTTTTTTAACATGTAAGGGTTGAACATCTTC
>PVJX010010664.1:0-56112 GCA_004027295.1 Dolichotis patagonum
AACAACTATTTCCAAGAAGTCAGTATGTAATTAGTCAAGTAATAATTTCTTAGGTTTTATTGTTGTACTTTTCCTTTTTTCCTTGGAATACTGTATGGTTGCTACCCTTTATTCTGTTTTATTTTGTTTTGTTTTTTCCTCTTTAAATAAAATTATAAAAAAAAAGAATACATATCAATTCTAAATATGTATTTATTAAACAAAAAGAACTTCAAAATACATAATGCTGAAACATAAACAAACAAACAAACCTGCTTTTATAGCTTAAGATTTCAACATCTTTCTCATGATTAACAGAACAGACAAAAATACAAACAGGGTGTCAGCAACAGTGAGTACCTCCAAGTTCCTAGGTACCTCTGATGCAGTGCTAAAGGAAAGTAGGGGCAAAAAATAAAGCTGGATATGAGATGATAAGTGAAGAGACAACCCAGCTGGACTAACATCTAGAGTTTAGAGGGTGGAAAAAGGGAAACTGGTCCACAGTACCCCACTCCTGGACCTAAACCTGACAACTATGCCATCCTGAGGAAGGAGCAGTCTGAGGGAGGGAGCGTGCCAGCCCTTCAGTGGCAATGTAGAGGATTAAGTAAATTCACGGTAAAGCTATCCTTCCTGTTGTACATGTTGTAAGGCAATACCAACCCAAAGACTCAAAGTGGTCAAAGGCAGTATAAGGTAAAAACAACAGTTCAAATACAAACCTTGTTTAAGGAGGGAAATCACAAAATCAGAATGAAAATTAATGAAATCAAAGCTAAAAACAATACAAAGAATAAATGAAGAGGTGGTTCCTTGAAGGAGTTAAAATAACAGACAAACCCTTAGCCAAATGTATCAAAAGGAGACATAAGACATCAAACAACTAGAAATGAAAAGGGTGGAATCGGCCAGGGATTTAGCTCAGTGGCTTGAGGGCCTGCCTGGCAAGCGCAAGGTTGTAAGTTCGATCCCCGGTACCAAAAAAGAGAGAAAAAAAAGGGTGGAATCATAACAGTGCAAAATCCAGAAGACTGTTTGTAATTACTATAAAACACTGTACTTTGACAAATTGGAGACTCTTGAAACAGATCCCTAGACACAAATTACCAAAACTGAACTAAAAAGACATGAAAATGGTAAACAATACATAACAAGCAAATTGAGGCAGGAATAAAAAAACCTACCAAGGGCCTAAACCCAGGTAATCTGCATGAGAAGATACCCTGAGATCAGCTCCTCTCTTTCCTGCTACGGGGACCCAGGCGACCTGTGGAAAGACACCCTGAGATCTGTGACTCCCTTCCTCCACTGCCAGGACCAGGTCCAAGGACCCAGGTGAAACCCAGCAAGAGACACACAGAATAGAACCAGGTGAGTAGGGCTGCCCTCTTCTTTTTCTTCTTCTTTTTTTATTTTCTTTCTCTTGTTTGCTATGTTTTGTTTTTCCTTCCATATATTTGTTGTTTTTAGGTGTGTGTGGTTATTTCTGTTTCCTGTGTTTTCTTTTTTTTCCCCACAGTTAGATCTCTCTTTTTTTTTTTTTGTCTTATTCTTCTCATCCCTTTCCTTTCTATTGTCAATATCTCACTTGATTTTATACTTTCATATAAGTAAACACTGTCTTTTCTCTTTCTGGTTCACTTCAGGATTCCTAGGCTTTCTCTTCCAATCTTTCTCTCATGTACAACAGTTATGCAATAACTTCAGATGATCATCCTATGCACCTCAATCTTACCCCTACTATGTATAATTTTTTATTTTAAAAAAGCAAAACAGAAAAAAGGAACTAACGGAAATTTTTTTAAAAGTGGGAAATTAACACTAGTTAATATATTGCATATTGTTATCTTAGAAATACTATATTTAACCTCATTCATCTCTCCGTCCTGCCTCACATCCTTCTTAAACCCTCATACAACACGGTAAAGACATTTTACTAAGTGAAAAATCACTGCATACAAGTTCTTAGTATAAATTGGATTATGTTATGTAACTTTAGAACTTGCTCCTATGGCTAAAGATATCAGGCTAATAGTTAGCACAGTTTGTCAGCAGCCAGGCTATGCTTCAGTTATTATTGCTAATTGTACTATTTCAACTGAGAAGTCATATCTATTATAATCAGTTTTTCTCTTCTGTATGACAACACTGTGATTGTAAGGGGTCATAACCACCACCATAGTCAAGTACCAAAGGAATGAGCCCTAAATCACGTAGACAGCAACTACACATTCTTAATATAATGGGAAAGTAGGGTCTCAGGATAGAAGTAAAGACCAAGAAAAACTTACACCTGGAAGACATCCTGAAGAACAGACATTTCCTAGGAAAGCCTACACACCAGGGATAAAGCTATCTAATATAAGAAATCTATAAGCATCGACACAGAAAACAAAGTAAAATAAAAATAGAAAATGACAAGACAAAGAAGCAAAATGCAACCCCAAACAACCAGCCCACCCAGGACAAGTCCGTAACACAGAGATAGAGGAAATCAGAAGCTAACTATTAGAACTATCTGAAATGATAGCAGCAGAAGTGAAAGAACAAATGCAAGAGGCCACAGAAAAAGTAATTTCTAAGATGCAAAAAGAAATGATCAAAATGAAACACATGAAAGCAAACACAGATTTTAAAAAAAAAAAAGGAGCTCAGGAAAATGACAGAAAGCATGAATGCCCAATTTAGACAAGAAATGGAACCAATGAAACAGATCTGAACAGAAATCCAGGATATTAAAAACTCTGCTCAAAGTATCCACAACAGAATGAATGAATAAAGGCAAGAACAGAATAGCACATCTAGAAGATAGGATTACAACTAGACGACAGGACAGAATAGCAGTTCTAGAAGATAGGATTACAACTAGACGACAGGACAGAATAGCACATGTAGAAGACAGAATAGCACATCTAGACGACAGGAAAAGAAAGATATCTTAAAAATAACAAGAGACCGTGAAAAAAATCAATCCAACAGCTACAAGATGAAGCAAAAAGGCACAACATGAGATTGACTGGAGTCAATGAGAAAGTTGGACACAGCACAAGACATAAAAAACCTCTTCAAAGAAATAATGGCAGAAAACTTCCCAAACATGGATAAAGAATTTGACACACAAATAAATGAAATATATACAACTCCAAATAGCCATGACCAAAATAAATCTACACCAAGGCATGTAATAATAAAGATGCCAGAAATTCAACACAAGAGCAAAATATTAAAAGTAGATCCCATTTTAAAATAAGCTAAAGGTTCAAGATCTTCTCCAAAGAGAATACATACATGGAAAATAAACATGAAAACATGTTCAACATCATCAGTCATTACGGAATTGGAAGATAAAATCCACAATGAGGTACTACCATGCTTCTACTCAAATAGTTAAAATTTAAAAATAATACCACTAAGACCTGATGGGGATGTGGAACAACTAAAACTCACATACACTGCTGGTAGGAATATAAAATGGTGTAACTGCCTTGGGAAACTGTTTGGAATTTCTTATGAAGTTAAACATATACTTACCACATGATCCAGCTATTCCACTTCTGGGTACCTATCTTAGAGAAATGAAAATTTAAGTCCCCCAGTCTGAAGGTTCAAACATCCTTAAAGGAGTTATCAACAATTCCACATCAGGGAATATTACACAGTAATAAAAAGGGGAGCAGAGTACTAATATATGCAAAACTTGGATGATTCTCAAAAGCATTCTAGGTTAAAAAAAGCAATCTCAAAGGTGTACATATTGTAGGATTCTACATAGACAACACTCTTAAAATAACAAAACTATAGTGACAGAGAACAGATCAGTGGTTGCCAATGTTTAGGTATGAGAAGACAGGTATGACTACAGAGAGATAAAAACATAATGGGTTTTGGGGGTTGCTAGAACTGTTCTGTATCCTGATTATGGTAAAGGTTACAAAAATTTTCCTGTATATTAAAAATCATAGAATTGTACACCCCCAGAAGCCCAAATTTACAGTATGTTCCTGTAAAACGATAAAAAGAAAAATTAACATGCCCAGGCCTATTTCCAAAATTAGTGAGTCATGGTCTCCAGTATCACAACGAAGTTGGCTGCATTTTTACGAAGCTCCATGGGTGATCTAAACATAGCACGCCTAGCCTATCCTTCTCATTCCCAAAATACTTTCCCACATAAAATACGCATCTTCTGGAATAATAAGTTGTTAACCTCTCAGAAGTCTTCTATACTTTCAGGCCAAGATAATTCTTTACTCCTACAGCTTCCTCTAGTTATAACAACAACACTCACCTGATTAAAATTATTTTTGTGTTCATTCCCTTCAATTTTCTCCTAAACAGCAAATGACTTTATTTTACATGTTTATATTCCTCATGCTTAGCACAAAATTTGTAAGAAATGGGTACTAAAATGTTTCTTAAAGAAAGCACTGAGAAAGTAAGTTTACCAGGCAGCTCAATATATATCTCCCTTTCTCCAAAAGGATATATAGTGTCTTTGAAAGATTGCTAACCTCTAAACCTGTATAGATAGCTCAGATCACTCTAAGATTTTTTTCATGTTATAAACTACCAGCAACTAAACAGCTTTACTTAAACATCCAACAAGGCTTTAAACTCAATTTAACATAATCCCTGTTCTACCTCAACCCTTTTACCTCAAATGTGCTTATTTTCTTGTACTGCCATTTTTGATCAACAGTGTCAAGAATCCAGAATCACTTCATTAGAAACCTCACCCATCTTACGTGGTTTCTTTTTCCTCATTTCATGTCAAACTCAAACAGCAATGCCTGTTGCTTTGCTGAGAAGCTTTCTATATTATAACCTCAGGTTCAAAACCTTTCTTTTACACTGAGGCTATGGAAACAATTTATTAATCTCTCACTGCATCCCAGCAATCTATCACAATGCCAACAGAGTGATGTTCTAGACCATATCATCATCATTTCACTGCTTTGCTTGGCACCCTACTGTCTATAAGAAAAAGTCAGAACTCTTCAGCACAGCACAAAAGGTCTTCAATGATCTGACCCTTGCTTTATTCCCTAGACTATCTCTCACAATTGTACTGAACTTCCTGTAGTTCAGCCATGTGAACTTCCTTGTAGTTCCCAAGTGCAGCCATGATTTTTCATACCTCTATACTCAAGCAAGTAATTCTGCCTGTATTTTTCTTTCTAAATAGCACACTCTCCTGGTAATCTAACAAGACTAAGGTCTAGGACAGTGGTAGTAAATACATGTGCCGCAGAAGGATCTCTATTTCTTAAAAGTTCTAAAATGTTCACCATCACCATTCTAAGATGCTTCCAAAGCTATTCCATGACTCCATGACTCCAAAACCAAACCAGGACTCTGGGAAAGAACTACTCAATTCTCTCTTTGGGTTTCTATCAATTTCATATGACTACTACAGCATCTATTTATTACTTACATATTTATGCAAATCTGTCTCCTCCACTGTAAATGACTACAAGCTTCCTAAAGACAAGAACCATGTGTGACTATTCCCTAGCCTCCCTAGTATCTAATATAATTCTAAGAAGCAGTAGAGACATTCAATAAATGTTTAGTAATTAAGACAGCAAAAGCTATTCAGTTTTTAACTCTGGTAAAACTAGTGCTCATGATAACAGAATTTAACATTATATAAAACATTAGGATGTTTTAAGCACATATAGCAAAATTCACTCATTTGTGTTTTAAACAGTAAACAGCTAATTAATGAATATTATTTCCCACCTACACAAAGTAATAAACTTTACACCTTTTAAATAATATACATTGTTTGTAAGTGCAATGAAAAGGTATATTTTTGATACTTTCTCACCTCATCATTCTGCAACTTTCTAGCTATTTTCTTACCTACAACCTCGTGTTATCCTTATGTTATATAAATAGTTTCTCTCAGACCTTTTCCAGTCCTGTCATGCCCTATAATGTCCCATGTTCCAAAGTTATTAATTTCTCATTATTCCAATCAAATATTTTCTTCTCTCAGTGGGCAAAAACTCATCTTGTTTGTTTTTGAGATCCTAGGGGTTGAACCCCAAGGTGCACTAACACAGAGCTATATCCCCAACTTTGGTGGTTTTTTCTTGAGAGAAGGTCTCAGTTCCCCATGCTGGCCTCAAGCTTGTGATTCTCTTGTTTATTCAGCCTCCTGAGGAGCTGGCTTACAGGCACATGCCACCCAACCCCAGCTAAAACAGATTTTTAAGAAAAAAATGTACTCTAAAAGTATAAGGACAGCATCAACATATGACTAATCAACATTTAACATTTCTAAAGATTACCTGCATTTTGAAAAGTCATAATAAGCCAGGTGTAGTGGTGCACGCATCTGTAATCTCAGCACTTGGGAGGCTGAGGCAGGAGGATCATGTGCATTCAAGGCCAGCCTGGGCTACAAAGTAAGTTCAAGACCAGCCTGAACTGCATAGTGAGATCCTGTCTCAAAAGTATTTTTATACAATGGAATACTACTCAGCCATAAAAAAGGATAATGTTGAGGCCTTTATAGGTAAATGGAGGCAACTGGGAAATACACTCGTTAGTGAAATAAATAAGACTCACATTAGTAAATATCACATTGTGTCTCTAGTGTAAAAAATAATCAAAACTGACAGAATGGGACCCAAAAAGTATAATAGATATTGTGAAAGTGAAGGAAAGTGCTTTAAAGAGTGTAACGGTATGTATAGTAAGATAGATGATGATATTACTGAATTTCTGTTGGAACACTGAACAGAAGGATTTACACTATCAATGTTTCAGTGTCTAGCCACTATTTATGCTTTGATTTTGTGACTTTGGCAACTATTTTTTAAGATGACAGTGAGTAATGTATCAACTTGCAATTCTATGACGTTAATTTTTTTTAAATTCAGTATTGTTCTAACCTTTTGTTTTTCTATTTTAATTTTTTCTTTCTTTGAAAAAAAGGGAATAATATGCAATATAACAACCACTGTTATTTTCATTGTTTTGAAAACCTATATTGTTATTGTTTTTAGTTTGCTGTTGTTGTGTCTATTGCTTTTCATTTTTATTTTCTAACTTTTCTTTTTAAAATTTAAAAAAAAAGCCAAGACAAGCAAACAAACAAAATCATAATAAATGTAAACAAATTAGGTTAAGAAAATAAATTAAGACATTTTCAAATGGATATGAAGACAGCAGCTCATTTAGTTAGGATTAAATGAAGTATAATCTAGCTAAGTGTTATGGTGTATGCCTATAACCTCAACACTTGGGACACTGGGACTGGAGGACTGTCACAAATTTGAGGCCAGCCTAGGCTACACAGTGAGTTCAAGGCATGCCTAAACTATAAAGCAAAACCTGTCTCAAAGAAACAAGTAGTAATCAAATTATAATAGGGGGAGAAGAGTGCAGTACAGTGGTAGAATGTTTGCCTAGCATGCACAAGGCCTTGAATTTGGTCTTAAACATGGCATGCATGCATAAATAAGAGAAAGCCGTAATGGAAGACACAAATTTCAGCTGCTTTCCAAAGCACTATCAATATGAAGTATGAGAATAAGGCACATCTACAACTCAATACTGTTTCGTGATTCCAAAGAGATATACAGGAAAACACTTGTTAAATTAAGGTTCTATATAACTGAAAAGAATTTGGATATAGATCTAAGAATTTGCATGAAGAAATCTATTCTGATTAGTAGTAGTTTTCTTGTAGATATCACATTAACTTGATATTCTCTGTCTTCTATATGTATCTCATACTTTTAGCTTCTTATGTTTCCTAGGGTCTAGTAACAGTCTACTATCAACCTCTTTTGCTACCATATTAAATTTTCCTCCATTTCCACAATTTAGTGGTCATTTGGTAAGTCATATCAAGATTGTTGACGACATGTTAATTTAATTTCAAATTACCTTGATGATGATGATGATGATGAGGACGATGATAACAATGATTACAGCTCTAGCACCACCGACTGAAGCCAGGGCCTTGAACATGCTGAGCGAGTGCGCTACCACTACGCTAACATCCCTGGGGAGTCCTTTCTTCTTTTTTAAATTTTTTGAGTCAGGGTTTCAATATGTGGCCCACGCAGGCCTCAAACTCGTGCTCCGCCTACCTCAGTCTCTTGAATGCTGGAATGACAGGCTACACCAACACACCTAGGCACTCTTATTTTTAAAGTGTCTCAACGGCTTTAAAATTTGTCTTTATGAGTGATGAATGTTTCACTTATCAATAAAATAGATTCTGGGAATTTACAAAGAAAGGAAAGAAAATCAGGAGGGAAGGAACATACAAGGAACAGTTAAAAAATAAAGAAGTAAGTTGGGAGCATGCTATATGCCTATAGTCTCAGTAATTGGGAAGCTGAGATAGGAGTTCAAGGCCACTTTAAAGACTTCAGTCTCCAAAAAGAAAAGGAACTGAAATATGGCTAGGATTTAGATACTGGTTTGACGGTCCTCCAGAAGTCCATAACTGAAGACTTGGTCTGCAGGATGATGCTATTGGGAGGTAGCGGGACCTTTGGAAGGTGAGGCCTAGTGGAAAATACTTAGGTCACAAGTGGTGTGCCCCTAAATGGGATATAAGACCTCAGTCTTCTCATTCTGGCTTGAGATGTGAGCTTTTGTTCCCACACATTCTTCTGTCGTAATGTGCTACCATCCACCTCTTCAGCAGAATTGAACTAATGCAGGCATCATGTCTTTGAACCTCCAAAACCGAGGTTTCAATAAGCCTCATTATAAGTTAGTTGCCACAGGTATTTCATTGTGGTAGCACAGGTACTGCAGTAGGACAAAGCTAAACATTATAGTATTTTTTTTAATGAAAAAATCATGACAAAAATAAGAATTTTAAAAAACTAAACTGAAGAAAAAGTTAACATTCTCGACATTAAATATCCAAAATCAAATATTTCAGCTTTCTTACTTACTTCCTGAAAGCCAAATTACCAGTGACTATCTTACTCAAAATATATGGGAACACTAAATCAACGAAACCTTACCATTAAAAAAATTTTAGTCAAGCAAAATATTGAAAGCCACCTTAATTACACAATACAAAACAGTATTAGGCATGCATATGTGGCAAAATCAAACAAATCTCTTTACTTCCTATTAGTGAAAGATAACATTACTTTTATAAATGTAAGAAAACTTCAGTAAGACTGAATGGTAGAATCCATCTGGGAAAGAATATTTTGAATTAAGGGGTACACCATCTAACAATATAAAACTAAAAACTGCTTTGTAAATATTTATAAATATAATTTTAATTGAGTAATAAAATGAGTAACCAACCTTTACAAAGTCATTTTGCATTCAAAGGAAGAAAAATCCAGCCAGGCGATTTTTTTTTTTTTTTTGTACTGGGGATTGAACTCATGACCTCGGGCTAGCCAGCCAGGCGCTTAAGCCACTGAGCTAAATCCCCGGCCCTAAATGAAGAAAAATCAAGCAAACAAAAACTATAATGGTGATGACTCCAAGAACCTAACATTTTATTAAGGAAATCAGAATTCTGTGTATTAATCGCCTACTCAAGTGTGCTTTTTAAAATGTAAAAGAAAATTAAAAATTGAAAAAAACATTTTTTAATTAATTTTATTGGTACACTTCTGATAAACATAATGATTGCATTCATCACAGGGAATTTGTACCTGTACATTATATATCTTGATTCTTTTTTCCCCAATTCTCCTTCCCATCTTGAGCCCTCCTCCCTTTGTTTACAAAAGCTTTGTTTCTTCTTCTTCTTCTAATATCTTCCCTTTTATCTCCTTCTCCTCAACATTCCTGAGCTCCCCTTTCCATCTGAACATTTTTTTTCTACTTCCCAGTATCTGTCATCTGTTTTGGTCCTAATTTATACGTTCGGTTTCTCATACAAGAGAAACGATGTAATGCTTAAACATGTATGTCCAATTTATTTCACTTATTAAGTGTGGTCTCAAAGTGTATCCATTTACCTAGATGTGTCTCAAGTTTATCCTTCTTTAGGGCAGAGCACTACTCCATTGTATATAAAAAGCACATCTTTATTCACTCATCCACTGAGCAGAGAAAATAACTTGTTGTAACTATTTTTTAAGGAAAATAACTCATTGAACACCACACAAGTTTAACAGTTCTAACTGACTTTAAAGGAAGGATTTGCTACATATGGCATTACTAACAAAAGTACCTTTTCCTTTTAATTTGCAATTTGGTCTTCTCTAACAGACATAGACATGGTGACTAAAGATGAAACAATGAAATACTTTCACTTCACATAACAGAGATGCAGCCTTATATTAGGGTAAAAAGTAGCTACTATAATATAGCTCTAATTTCTGTCCTTATGTCATCTAGTAACACAGCTATATAGACAGAGTTCTACAGAACTAGTTTTTGCTTTAGAGCTTCTGTACTTTAATAATTGTAAAGCTTATTTTTGGACATTTATGTGTATTTTGAGCAGTTAAATTAACTACTCACTGATATCAAACATAAATCTACACTTTATGTATATTCTTCGCATGGTTCCATTCTTATTTCCAAAGATAATACTACATAAATTATACATAAGTTTTCGCTTATTGCTGCATTCTCAACTATCAGGGAAATAACAATTTAGGGAACAGAAACAAGATCCAATAAAATAAACAAAATAATCAACATCTCCCCAACTATAACACTTTTAATCTAATAAATGAGAATGAAAGTTTTTAAAAAGCTGATTAATATGTTAACAAAATTCTAAGAGTAAACCTTAGAAAACTGAAAGATTCTAAATGATTTGAAAAAAGCAAGCAATATTAAAAGGGACAATGCAGACTCATCAGTCCTATCAGATACCATATTAATGGTATGCTAATATAAATTAAAAATAATGAAATAAGATATGATATTAAGTTACTTAGTAACAAGCTAAATCATCTATCAATTCAGAGGGAAAAAATGAACTTGTTAGATCTCATAATTTACCCTACTGTGGTATAAAGTTTGTGTATTCCTAGTATTAAGAAGTTGGGGCTTTGGTAGATGACTAGGTCACTGAGGGTAGAGACATCATGAATGGGATTAAGTACCTTTATTAAAAAAGCAGCTGGAGGGAGACAGGAGTGCAGGGATACGCCTGCAATTTCAACTATTTGGGAGGCTGAGGCAAGAGGATCACAAGTTCAAGGTCAGTCTGGGCAACTTAGTGAGACTTTCTTTCAAGATAAAATTTTAAAATTTTAAAGAGGGCACATCTGTAATCCCATCCCTGAGAGAGGATAAAATAGAAAGACCAAGTTCAGATTGACAGTTTAGATCCTATCTCAAAAAAAAAAAAAAAAAAATTAAGAGGTGGGGATATAGTCCAGTGCAGTGCCCCTGGGTTCAATCCCCCAGTCCTTCAAGAAGAAAGGAGGGGAGGAGAGAGGACATTAAAGGAGAGGAGGCCAGAGGGGTTCGCCTAACATGGAATGTTAGGATCAGATTCCTAACACTGCGAAATAATAAATATTTTTAAAAGTTAAAAAAAAATTTTTTTTTAAAGCCATGGGGAGTTTGTTTGCTGCTTCCATGTTAGAATACAACTAGAAAGTGCTGCCTAGGAGGCCTAGACCTGCAACAGACAAGGATCTTTGACTTCCCAGCCTCCAGAAATGTAAGCCACAGTATTTTGTTTTTAAGCCATCAGTTTATTTTGTATAGTGGCTCAAACAGACTAAGACATGCTCTAATAAAGCATATGAAAAAAATATGAAAAATAAAACAATTTATCAAGTATATGCAAAGGTATATTTAGCTATTATAGGTGGTTTTTTAACTTTTAGAACAGAAAAAAATGCACAAGAAAAATGAAAAAAATGGATCACAACCAATAAATCTGAGGAGAACAAACACCATGTCTTGTTTTCTCAGTACTCTACTGTTGCACCTGATTACGGGAGCCTTGCCTGAAGAAGTCAGTCATAACTGGTCATATTCTAACCCAATGATCTCAATCTTAAAGAGTCTGTTTTGAATAGTTCTGCATACAGAACACTCAAAAATGTTCATTAAAAAACATGTTAAAAACATTTAAACAAATGACAATATTAAAATGCTACATAGGAAGACAACACACACACATATCTCTTCATATAGAGACACTCACAAAATATGTATGATTATGAGAACAGAAACTGAAAATCATAATTATATAGTAATTATGTTTATATACTATACTGACAGAAGCCACTGAGATAGGCAATATTTTTAGATAACAGTTTTCTTTGTAATTTTACATAAGATAAAATTTCAGTAAGACGTTTTTACTAAAAATTTTAAAGTAATTTGAAATGTTACAAACTCTTAAAGGATTAGGGATAGATGTACAATTAAAGCTAGCCTATCTAAACACTTTGGTTTAGGAGAGCTAAAATTTCCAGATGGCTTAAATCATCAAAACTTCAAAAGTTTGTTACAGACACATCGGAATACAGTACATAGAATCTGTCTACTTCTTAAAGCAGAATGCAGAAAATTTTATTTGCATGATAGATTCAGGGATGCCAATCTGAACTCACACTGTACAAAGCGTATTTTCCTGGATAGCTGTTTTTTTCAATGCTTTGTCTTTTTATATAACTTCTCTTTCTTTCCACTGCAGTCCTTCTTTTCCCTTTTGTAACCTTTACTTATAAACATACAGTAAAGTAGTTAAGGGCGCAGGTCAGGACTACCACTTTAAGCCAAAAAGCAGACCCTGAGCAAGCTCCAAAGCAGCTCTGCTCCAAAGCATTCCCATCTGCCAAACACAAACTTCACATTCAGTCTCTTCATTTATAAAATGTAGATAATGACTGTACTATACTCAAGCAAAGGGGTGGTTTTGAATGCTAATTAAAATAAAGCCATTAAAGTATTTAATTGGCACAGAACCTGACATACATAAATGCTCACTATATGTTAGTTGTTCATTCCTTTTCCTAAAACTGCCTTAGAAATTAAATAGCTCAAACTGTTGAAGAATGTTTGCATGTTTGACAACGTTAGTGTATGTGTGTAGAATAAAGTCTAGAAAAAACTCCAAAAAGTTAATACTTCCGTGAGATAATACTTCATACATAAACTTATCATGCAGCCCTAGCAAGTCCATTCCTAGGTTATCCACCAAAGAAAAGTAATTATGTCCACAAACGTACACACAAATAATGCAGCCCTAGCAAGTCCATTCCTAGGTTATCCACCAAAGAAAAGTAATTATGTCCACAAATGTACACACAAATAATGCAGCCCTAGCAAGTCCATTCCTAGGTTATCCACCAAAGAAAAGTAATTATGTTCCCAAACGTACACACAAATAATCAGCATTACTCATTCAACCCAAATGTATATGAACTGGTGAATGCATAAGCAATCTGAGGTACTGGCTGGGTATACGCCTCATCTGAAAATCTCCAAATTAATCCAAAACTTTTTGAGTGTCAGGACAGCACTCAAAAAGTTGCAGATTTTGGAGCAGAGTTCCGGATCAAGAATACTTCCCTTTCTAGGTATCTTCTTGAAATGGTTGAGTATATCACAATGATATATACATACCTGTGTTTATAGAAGTATAATTTATACTAGCTCAATATTGGAAATAGCCCATATGCCCATCAACAGATGAATGCATAAAGAAAAAATGCTATTTGCATACAATGGAATACTACTTTGCCATAAAGAAGGATAAACTAGAGTAATTTTTTAGGTGAATGGATGCACCCTGAGACTATAATTTTAAGTGAAATAAACCACACACACAAATTTAAATGTTGCACTCTTTCTCTTATGTGAAAAACTCAAAGGGTAAAGGAGAAGTAGAATGGAGGATAGATATTTGGAAGTAGGAAGAACACATTCAAATGGGAAGGGGAACAAGAGAAGGTGAAAGGGAAGGGGAAAAGGGATTTTTAAAGAAAGAGAATGGAAGGAAAAATGCAAACAAAGCTTTTGTAAATGGGAGAGGAAGAAGAATTGAAGCGAGAGGAGGGGAATGGGAAAAATCACATTATACTGAATGTGATCAGTATAATGGCAAATATATACTATACTAATAAAAACAAAAGAATGCTATAATAACAAAGTATGTTCCAAAATCTGAAAGACTGAAATCTGAAACATCTTGTATCTTAAGTTTTGGATAAGGTACACTCAACTCGTATGTCCAAACAATGAAATACTATGTTCACCAATATACCAAGAAATGAAGTATTGACAAATGCTATATGAATGAACCTCAAAAACACACTGATTGAAAGAAGTCAGACATAAAACACCATCTATGTAAGACTGCATTTATTTGAACTATAAAGAAAAGATAGAGTCAGAAAGTAGTTTAGTAGATGTGTGGAACTGTTAGTAGCAACAAAAATTACTGCAAATAGGCACTAGGGATCTTTTTGGGGTGATGGGAAAAATGTCTTTAAACCGAATTATAAAGATTACTATACAACTAAGGAAATTTATTGACAATCATTATGGTTAAATTTTATGGTATGTAAACTATACCTCAATAAAGTTTTCTTTTTTATTTTTGAAAAGTGAACAGTGGCTGGAGTACAGTGCCATGGTAGACTGCTTGCCTAGTACACATTATGTCTCTGTGTTCAACACCCAAAGCCAAAGGGAAAAACCAGTTCATAATGGTTATCTACAGGTTAAATACGTCAAGGTGATATTTTTCTAATTTTACTGTTAAAAATGGCCTGAAGAAAATTATTTCTTTATAAGCAATAAAAACAATGCCAAATTTCTTGAAATTATAAAAGTAGACTGGAGTAAGCACCATTAGGATTTTCCTCTGTTAAAGTACTTGGTCTGGGCTTAATTCTGACATCAAAATAGTAATAATAATAAATAAAGTGCTTGGCCTTCATACTTTACAGTATCAAAGTACTTGGCCTACAGTACTCATTTTTAATTCTCGCATTTCTCAGAAAAGTTCTGGAGAGACAAACGTTGTTGATCAGCTGATTAGGTGAAGTCTCACTATATATATATAAATAATATATATATATATGATTCAAAATTGACAGAAACTAATGGCCTTGTGGAGTATTCCAAAGATATTGACAGGTAATATTTTGACATAAAATACTTTAAAGATTATTTTTCTTGACCTTTTCTGAATTAAAAGGTGACATATACTGTAGGTTATATATATCAATTGTTATACGAAGTCTATATCTAAGCAAAACAAAGATGTCAAAGCAGAACACAAAACTTTTAAATACTTGATTCCAGAATCCTCTTTGTTTCTCCAAAAGATTCTACTTAACACATTAAAACTTCAGAATCACTGCCTTCTAAAGTTATGAAACAATCAGAGACGAATCAAAGACAGTACCTGATTGTGTAAACATATATTTGGCAGACTCTATAAATAGAAGTGCAAAGAGAGAAATCAAACTGAGACAGAAAGGTGGTATCACTTTAGATTCTAAAATATCCCCCAAAATGTTCATGTCTGCTAAAAGTGATTGGATCAAGGGGTACCGTACTCCTCAATGGACTCACCCACTGGTAAGTTCCATAGCTGAATGTGGTACTAGGAGAAGGGGCCTCCCTTTGCTCTCTGGCTACCTGCTTCCAGGCTGCCATGAGTAAGAGCCTTTTCCTCTGCCACACCCCTCCGCCATCCCGTTTCTTCCTTGGAGCCTGTTGCCCTCGAACTGAAACCATAAGCCTAAATAAACTTCGCTTCCTTTAGGTTGTGCGTGCTGGGTCTTGAAAATAAGACCAGGTCTTATGTTAATTTTTTTGCTCCAGAGGTGCAATAAGGCTTATTTTCAGAGGAATGTCTTATTTTTTTGCATGTATTACAATCTACATTTATTTATGTTAAAAAAAAAATCTACATTTTTTGAAATACAGTCATGTCATCCTTTGGTTCATCGTCCTAACACTCCAAACTCCAAATTCCAGCCTGAGTTCCTTGCAACTCCATTTCCTATAGAATCACCGACCCTAATCTCTCATGTACGGTAATAGAATTCTCCTTAAATGAGTACTTGTCCATGTAGATTGCTTGTAGTGCATCGTTACAACATACAATATATTGAACTAGGTACTATGAAGATTCAAACTACATACAACCACATTCATCAAGTGTACATGTTATTTATGCACTGGGTCTGTACTCCGATTGATCATTCAGCTATAAGTCTAAAGGTTATCTGTTTACATGCATGTTCTTTCTTGTCCAAAGGTTCCTGCTTGGGTATTTACAAATATTTAACTATAATTTTGTGGTGGACTGACAACTGGTGGTCAACTTTTAACACCAAGCTGAAGTGAATCAGCATGGTGGTGGGCCTGGAAGGCCCACCCAAGGATTGTTGCCAACAGCATAAAGAAGAGAACTGGAGGGGAAGACCGTGTGCTGCTGATTCACCTGAAGAAGCCTGTCATGCTGGTTTTCCTGATATGAACTCAGATGTTCTCATCAGAGGACCTCAGGTCCTCACTGTCACTGAGGATGGTTGCGGTTCTCTTTAGGGCGCTCTGCTCCCTCTATTAAGCATTGCTAGCTGGCTCTAGTAGACCCCTCAGTCTGCTGGCACAGATCTTTCATTCCACTGGCACAGACTTTCCAGCTTCCACCACAGGCATTTGGGCCGTCCCAGTGCAGATCCTTGATACAGATTGCATGAGACACTGTCATGGGCTCTAGGCCTCCAATCAGACTCATGGAGGACACTGTCACAGGCTCTATCTAGGTCTTCAACTGGATTCTTTGGGTCTCTAGTGTGTAGACAGATTTCCCACACTCACATTTGATTCTTTGGGTGCATATTACAAAAATAATCCTATAAATTATGCATCCTGTATCAAATCTATTCCCCTGTAAATCCTGACTATAACGAAGTTACATTATCATTTAAGTGTTACTATCTATATCTATATCTATATCTATTTTTTTTTTTTGGTACCAGGGGATCAAACTCATGACCAGGCAGGCACTTGTGCCTTTGAGCTAAACCCCCAGCTCTCATATTTAATTATATATCATTATTATTATTTTATAATTCAACAAGGCCATCATGTGTTTCAACTAATGTACTAAATGTGTTTGGCTGAAAATCTTAACTGAGGCTTATATTTGGGGTAGGGTTTGTAGTACACTATTTCCAGCATTCTGAAAAATCATGCTAGGGCTTATTTTCCAGTTAGGTCTTATTTTCAGGGAAATGTGGTACGACAGAAATGTTAGGATAAACGGAACTTTTATTATCTTTCAAGAGCTGCCTAAACAAATTACCATAAAATCGATGGCAATTTACTGTCTCTCAGTTCTGGATGCCAGAAGTCTAAAGTCAAGGTGTTAGCAGACCCATGCTATCCCTGAAGCATCTGTCCTTGCCCTTTTGAGCTTCCGGCACTGCTTCTTGACTGTGGCAGCATAACTCTAAATTTCCATCTCCATTTTCACACGGCCATCTTCCTTCATGTGCTTCTATGTTTCTTTCTCCTCTCTTTTCCTCAGTAATGGGAACTGAATCCAGGACCTGCACACTGAGACACATCTTCTGCCTTTGGCTCAGCTTCCAAAGTGCTGGGATTACAGGTATGTACTATCCTATAAACTTCTGGCTTCCTTTCCTCTTTTAAGAACAACAGTCATTGGATTTAGGGCACACTCCAAATCCGAGACGATTTCATAGTGAGATCTTTGTATCCGCAAAGATCCTGTCTCAGAAGGAATCAAACAAGTAAAAGACACTTCAGGAACAACAACAAAAACTTCACTGAAAAAAGCTGACAAACCAAATTTTTTGTATCACTCTATCTGTACACTACTATATTTTTAATGTGTCCTTTTCTTAGGAAAAAAAATCCTGATGATGTAATCATCATTATGAAATTCCATCATTGAAGAATTACAAAATACATGTAAAATGCTAAGTAAAAATGTTTTCCCACAAAAAAAAATCTATTTTCCAAAAGCATACTGTCCTTTAGATTTCTCCACTAATATGAATGCCATCTCCAATCATCCTGTACCTCTGGCTACAATCTGGATGTCATCACTCAACCATTCTTTCAGAAGAACTTGTGAATACTTTCAACATATACACTCACTGGCTTCAACTAAGTCTCATCTCTGCCACAGTGAGCCTTTAATAATATAAAATTCTCCAGTAGCTTCCCCACACTTAAAACCCAAAATCTGTTCGCTCTTTTTTACACTATCTCCCAGACACAGAAGCCTCCTTGGATTCTGAAACATATCAAGCACACACTCATCTTTCAGTTCCCTATTCCTGTTTCACCCACATAGCTTATAAGGCTGAATCCCTGTTATTTCTCTGCTCAAATGTCAGGAGTCCTTTCTTGACAACACCTAGCTAAAGTAGCACTCCTATCTTTCCCTTACTTTTCTAAACTATTTCTTTAGAAACAATCTGATGAAATAATTGTGCTCTGTGTTATCCTTATCACACACTATAATGTTCCATAAAACCGTCTTGCACTTTATTATTATTGGCACATCATTAGTGTTATTGGCACTAAAATATATGATGAACTCCACAAATATCTGAGTAAAGAATACATCTAGTTTTTGTTACTTTTTAGATGGGGATGTCCCCATATTGCTACTGTCCAGGTTTCCAGGGCTTAAGTGATTCTTCTACCTCAGCTTCCTGAGAGGTAGGCACTACAAACATGTGTCATTGTACCCAGCAAGAATCTATCTATTTTGAAATTGCAATAACAATTTACTCATGTATTTTTCTTTTTCAACTATCCTGCATCCATTACATGGGAAATATGACAAATATTTCCCCAAATCACTTTCCATTAACAATTTTTTCCGTAAGGTAAACTTTAGCAAGATAAACTAGTTCCCTGTCACTAGATGGAAAAAGAAAAGAAAAAAGTTACTAGTTAGAAAAGCAATCTTATTTTGATCAATCCAGCTGCTCTTCTGACTTTCTTCTCTTTCTCATATTGTCAACAGGACAACTACTTTCCCACTACACAACTGTTCTGTAGGAAGGATGGTCTCAAGAGTTAGGGTTATAGTGTATCTATATTTCCCCTTAAAGAGTCCTACAGTTATTTACAAGGAGCGACGTGTCCTAGATGTTAACTGTACTAATACTGTACACTGAAAAGGGGTCAAGTCAATTTAGAAAAAGCTAAACAAAACTGAGCAGGTTTCTTCCATGGAGGACATGAATTTTTTCAGAATCTTAGTGTTCACGTGCAATGTAAATTTCCAAAATAGAAACAGATTATATCCTGCAATGAAAAGTTCTTATTTAACCCAAACTTAGTGTTTCAAAAACTTTCTATTAGAACTTGGACTCTTTAAGACATTTATTTCATTCAATGCTATACTGCAGAAAGGGCCCTTAAAAACCAATCAGTAATTGGAAAGAAAGGACAAATGTTACTAAGCTCTTCCTTACAACCTTTGCATTCATCATACTCTTCCTTCTGAGCTATCTCAAAAATGTAGGCAGTCTGGCTTACTAAAAACGTTTTTTATTTCAGATATCATGGACATTTTTAAAAAGATGACTTCTTAATTGAATTAAATTATAATTAAAATGGTCAGTGTGTGCAGATCTTTGGGAATAAGTCATTTTATAGTAAATGGTAAAAAGTGACAAAAATTAATAAAGTTACTAAAAATAAAAGTGGGACCAAAGCACTTATTTTTCCCTCCATTCATATATCCTTTTTATAACACTGCCTCCAAAATAAGAATGGGAGAGAAAAATGGGATCAGTGAGGCAAGAGGAAAAAAGTTCTATAAAGTTTGAGTGTCAAAATTGTATTTACACTTCAAGAGAAAACTGTAATTATAGGTAACAGACTCATACTGTAAGGAAACTAAATCAGTAGGATCACTTTATAATATAAGCAACATAAATGTATACCCTTTCAGAGCCAAAAATTATTCCTCTAATGAAAATTCTCTTCCTCCATCATTCTCCTATATCCCTGGTGGGAAACTCCTCACTTTACCACTACTTCTATACATGCCTCTCATCGTCTGCATTTATTTACTTTTTTTTTTTTTTTTGGTGACAGTGTGTCTTTATCTCCAGGCTGGCCTTGAACTCACTCAAACTCAAAGGATTCCTGCCTCAGAGTCTGTGCTAGGATTATAGGTACATGTACCATTAAACAGTTACTTCCCTTCCTTTTTAAAACTATCTTCTAACCCTTATTCTTTTTTCATATCAGTGCCAGTTCCCAACCTTGAATTCTTTCTAACAGTTTACAGAATATCTTCATAGATATACAAAGGCCAGGTGCAGAAGTTGAACTAGTCATAGCACTAACATCAAAGAAACTCCTAAAATTTAGAAAAGAGCTGTCTAGGATGTCTCAATTGCACCCTCCTTGAGCAAGAAACAATGTTACCTTCAAACCCAATCCCACAACAATCCTAAATTCTTTGAAACTAAAAATAGCTCACTTGTCTCATCTGCCAGCAGATGGTCAGACTATTTTTAATTCAGGATTCTCCAGAGCAGGAGTAGATCAGACTAAGCTAGGGCAGCCTAGACAGCCTTACTCTGCACAACTCAAAGTTCACAGCAGAAAACTCTGAGGAGACAGGTACCAAGGGAGGGCAACAGAGAGTTAGTTGTTTCTAAGCCTGAGGGTTTCACATCAACTTTAACAATGAAAGGGGTGTTTTTCTTTTTAAGCCAATCAAAATAAAATCTGAAAAGTATGAAAATTTGAAGTAAGCTTTAAGTAATTCTACATACTTTTTAAAGATTTATTTTCTTTTGGTGAAATAAGTTACTTTATGTAGTATCTTTAAAAAGGGGTCTTGTTGGGGCCAGTGATATAGTTCAGTGCTGTAAGTGCCTGTCTGGCAAGTACAAGGTCCTGAGTTCAATTTCAGAACCCATTCCCCCAACAAAAAAATGTAAAACATAATTAATTTTGTAAAATGGATTTTGTTTTTAATAAGAACCTCTAGATATTTTATAAAAGCTTTAAGTCAAAATGTTCTTAGGCATATATGCTAAGCTACAATTTCACAAATGTTTACAGAGAACTAATTTTTAATTGGCTATCTTTGTTAGAAGGTGGCTGAGTTGATTTTCAATACCAGTAATCATATGGCAATAAGGCGATTTTCAAACACCAAAAAAGGGCTAAAGTCTGGTATACAACATATTTTTTGTTTGCCATCCCTCTTTCTTCATCTCCATATTGGCATTAAATAAATACCTGAGGGGACAGAGCATACAGGCAAGCATATTTAGAAGGGTTATAAGAAAACCAGGCATGGTGGCACATACCCGTAACATCTGGTACTGAGTAGGTACAGCCAGGAAGATTACAAGTTTGAGACTAGCCTGAACAATTTAGATCCTGTCTCAAAACAGAAATTAAAAGCAAACAAAGAAGTTGAGTGCCTCACATGTAAAAGGGTCTGGGTTCAATTTCTAATACCACCAAATAAAAAGTAAAAAAATAAAAATAAAGAAGAAAGGTTATAGTAATGGTCACGAAATGACCTCTGTGCCTCCACCATCCAATCTCCACATACTCTTATTAATCTACAGACCAAGGACGACCACATCAGTTCATTGTTGTTTGCTTTCCCATCACACATTATGAAGAAACCACAGGGAGCCTGGCACAGGTCTCAACAGTAAAGAAAAGGCTGTAAGAGTTTCGGGGGACAACACATATTTTGGAGATTTTAATTTACTGCAAGATATTAAACTTTTTGCAAAGATGAAATGTGTTATCCTCCTGACCTATGTTTGAATGATGACGTAGATGGATGACTGGAAAGGAAAAAGTTCATCAGGAATTTGCTACCATGAGATTACACACTGAGAATTTACTTTATAGGAAGTTAAATGCAATTTTTATGAAATCTGGAGAAAACACCTTCCATATCGTAATTACAGAAAGAACCCTAGTGCCTAGTCCATCAAAATAAACTTCTGCTAACTATATGGAGGAGACTAAAAAAGTCCCTTAGAATAGAACACACTGGTACAGCTGGCACATACAGTACCATGTAATTTCTACATCTAGAAATGACAGGGACCCATTTAAAAAGCTATAGGCCCTCCAAAGATGCCAATCAAGAGTGGCAGGAATACTAAATGTACAAGTTAACCGAAAAGTATATTCATATTCACAGCACATTAGAGTGAATGGAGCCATGCAATTATTAAGACTAGTTTTACTGAAAAGGAACTTAATGCCCACAGAGTTGCCTAATACTGCTATGTAACAGAACTGGGATTCCAGACTTTCATTCCCATGAGCTGTCCATTAAAACATGTTTATGTATGTTAGTATTCAGGAGAAGAGAAAAATATATATATAAGAGAGATGCACAACATACTTTCTTTAGCTAGTTAAAAATAATATATTAAAATATGTTTTAACATGGAAAACCTCAGGTCTCAAAACTAAAACTTTGATTTGAATCTCATGTTCTTTATCCCACCAAATTATTTACAGACCAATATATAACAATTCTTTTAAAAATCCTAATATCACTCCCTCCTTCATGTTACTCCAAAAAGAACTTATTTCAGGACGCAGGTATAAATTTAATTTCTCACACTACAAAACTGTCTTCTCACATATCTGGAAGTCATTTGTTAGGTACACAAGTAACAAAATGGGAACTTCGAATCCATAAGGGAAGCAAAACAAAACAAAACCAAAAAAACCCCTAAAGCCCACTATACCACAACGTCAAACATCTTTAAGCAGAACTTTCTTCAGTGTTTTTCATGTCAATTTTAAGGATCCAGAAAAAAACTCTATAGCATATTACAACAAGTTAAATGGTAATATTCTATCTAATAATTGGAAAGCAAAGTTGCTTTTAATCTGCACTGACCCCTTACTTACGCAAACGTTTATTAAGGGTTTTCTTTGCAACCCTTAAGAACTTTTTCCTCCAAAGCCCATTTAACAAGCTTCATTTCTTTCCATTTGATTTAATCTATTTCCCGTAGTATAAAATAAAATGTAAACATTAGGAATATTAAATGTCCTGGTTACTCCTTCAATTGATGCAAAGTAGCTATTCGTGTTCACCCTTTAACAATACCTTATCTGCCTGCTCTGGCCATAGGTGTCCTTGGGATTTTCCCTGCTTTGGGCTTCATTACACTGGATCTCTTCCTCGGAACTATAAATCACAACTGAAGCCTGAATGCAGCTGCTACTGTCCAGACATGTGGTTAATGGGTGTCACTGTCTTTCACTTTCCTTTCAAACCCCTCCTTTTCCACATTATCTAAAACCAGTTTATCTGAAGGTTTCTTGCCTTCCCCGTTTTCACACCACCACCTCCATCTCCTAACCTCTCTGCTCTTGTTCTTCCAGGTCAGTCCAGTAGGCTATACGTTACTCTGTGTTTCCTGTGGCGGAGGCGGAAGGATGTCAAAACGGATCCGCAAAACCCTTAAGACAGTCAACAAGGGAACTTCAGCCTCTCTTCCCAAAGTATCACACCAACCGATAAAGTTATTGTAATTTCAATACGGAACCTTTCCCACGCCCAATCTTAACATACCGGCCCCACCTCAATTTCCAAGCTAATAAACAACAGCTCATCTTCTGCTTCATCACAAAGGGTGGTATCCTGTCCGCACTGCATAGTCCACCAATGAAATCCTCTGTCTCCAGCTGAACCCTAGAACCCAAGTGCCCCGCGATCCTAAACCGTGCCGCGTTCCTGCAGCCCAGCTGACTGCCCTTCGTCCTCCACCCTCACTGTGCCACATATCCAGCCGAGTTTCTTCAACTCCACTTAGGCAGCAGACAGCTCCGCGGGGCCCGGGAAGTCGGCAGCGCAGACTTAGGACAAACCCCCGGCGACCCCACCTCCAGCAGGCACCCCCCCCCGCGCCTCCTCCCCGCTCACCTAACGCCACCTCGCAAGCTTTGCGCAGCTGGGAGTGATGCGCCTTCTTCACTTCCTTGTCGGCCAAAATCTTCTCCAGGGCCCGGGTCAGAAACATGTTCTTCGTCTTTTTCCCTTCATACATGGACGCAGAGAAGGAGGCGGCGGCTCGTCCGACCCGCGGCTCCCAGCGGCTGGAGGAGGGGAGGAGGAGGAAGAGAACAGAGAAAGGACGGGAGGTGGAGGTGGGGGAGAGGAGGCGTGGAGGGCAGCGGCACAGTCAGGAAGGGGAGGGCGCGCGGGGCCAGCCGCGGCGCCGGCGAGGGGCGTCGAGGTCCTCCCTCGCCCCGAAAGGCCGCCCCTCCAAAGCGGCGCCTGTCAGGCCTCAGCTTCTCAGCCTGGGGGTCGCTTCCAGGTCGCCCCTCTCACTTGTCCCTCTGGCCTGCTGGCGGCGAGGGAGCCCGGCCGTCTTCTGGGGCCGAGGCGGCGGCGGGGACGACTCAAAGGCCCAGGGAGAGCAGGGCAGCTCTGGTTGCGGTGGGGATTAGCACCCGCCACGGCCGCCGACTCGCTTCCATCACCGCCGACCTACCCCGGCCGCCATGTTGGGAGGAAACGACGCGTCACGCAGCGGCCGAACGGCTGCAGAGAAGGAAGCGGCGGCGGCGGCGCTGCCTGCCCAGAGCTGCCGAGACGCCCGGAGGCAGGGGGCGGAGGGCGACGCGCGTGGAGAGGCCCGAGCCGCAGCGCTACGGCGGCCCGGCGGGGTCTCGCCGCCTCCTGCGTTCGTCTGCAGGGCGGCGTGGGGCGTGGCGGGCGCCCTGCGGCTCCGAAACTTGCCCGAGGTGCTCCTTCCCGGCGGCTCAGCTACGGGACCCGAGACCGTGGTCCTGCCTCTACTCCGGCCGGATAGCTAGGACTTCCTGGCTACTCCGCACCTGCTTCTCCGACTTTTTGGAGATCCCGCCTGTGGGAGTACAGTCTTTCAGTTCCAAGGGACACAAAAACACCCTCGCTCAATCTCAGCCACGCCGGGTTTCCACCTGCCGCGCTGGATTTAAAACTCTGTTCCTAGACACGCGAAATTGCTGTCGGGACCGAGCCCTCCGACTGCCCCGGCGAGGATTCACTGTTGGGAAAAGTAAGCAAAAAAATCAGTTGAGAAGGACTCAGAAATGTTTCATCTCTGTGTAGAATAAGTACATAAACTCTAGTTTTGAGATTCTTTCTGAAGTGTACGCATCTAAATTTGACTCATTTGTAGGAAAATGGATGCGCCTTGAGATCATAGTGGGAGTGAAATCAGCTTAAATGTCGCATGGTTCCTGTTATATGAGAAACTCAAAGCATAAATAGAGCAAAATAAAAATAGGTAATAGGAAACAGATTTTTTTTTTTTGCAGATTTGTAAAGGACCAAGAGATGGAGGGAGGGAGGAGAGAGGAAAGGGGACATAAAAATTAAGATGTGTTATATACATGTTATGTGAGTGTACAATTCTTCGTGATGAATATACTGCAAACGTGGACTAATAAAAATAAAGTTTTTTAAAAAATAGGCTTTGCCGTGCAAAAAAGGTGTGTTTCTGACCGAGATCCCTTGAAGAACTGTGTTTCTCAATAAAAGGAAATCAGTTTCGGGTGACAAAACTTAAGTACAAACAGATTAACACATGTGATTATATGTCTGCTTTAGTATCAATAATTCAAATTTCTGCAGTATTTTTTTCTGAGCAAAACAATGATAATACCATAAACTACATGCAGATAATTAATATGGTGATCCAGGAACACTGCTTCAAATTCCAGTCTACCATAGGGATCCATCAGCACAAGCTCTTTAGTTGTTAGACTGTCTTCCATTATTCTTTTTCCATTAGATTGCATTAGCTGTGGACTTGACCTAATGCAGCCATCAAAACCCATGGGTGTAAAAGCTATGATATGTCAAGATTTTGGAACAAGCAAAAAGCCATAGGAAATAAAAATAGAAAATTTGAAGGTGACCCAGAATTAATATGGACAAATAGGTTTATTTTTAAAACTTGATTGTCCCGAGGAGCAAATTTGTAAATTCACTGATCTTGTTTTAAAGACTATCTCAAGATTCTTGGAAATGAAAGATTCATTATATTATTGTATCAAACGTGATCGTGATTTCTGTGTACAGTAATAGATTATATGCTTTTTGAGGAAAAATGCCATTTCTAATTTTCTGTTTTTGTTGAAAATACTATCTGATCACCAAGTCCATTTGTGTTGCTGCTGCTGCTGCAGCTGCTGCAATAAAAGTTACATGAACATTCCCCAGCCTTCCCTGCAGTTGAATATAGCCTTTAGGTTCAGTGTATTAAAACCAACAAACAACAGCAAAAACTTCTCCAAGCCATGTCCCATGATTATTTCCCTTTTTTATTCTGTGGTCATATGCTAAACATACCTGAAACACAACTTAGAAATCTAGGTCTCTGAATTTCTTAGAGCAAAACCACCCACCCATTAGGTATACTTGTTTTGGACTTTACATGAATATGGTAAACTATTTAGCCAGCCTTATTCTAAATGATATACTTGGGATTCCTTAATAAACAACACAGAGTTCATTGCTTTTGAGGATCTCACAGTCTGCCTTGGTACACAGCAAAACTTATTAGACTCTGCAGTTTTCAAAATATACAAATCCTATTTCTGAACTTCTGAAATGCCTGTCATCCTCTAAATTTTAAAAACAGATTTTTCTTTTACATAATTACTCCCCTCAGTCCATTTTGCCTGTCAGTCTGAAGTCTCACCTTATCACCCAAAACCCCCATATTACTTTCTCTTTCATCTATAACTTTGTTGTCTATTGATTGCTTTGACTTTTCTCTTTGAGTAATTTTCCCACTTTAGTTCCAAAAGAGTCAAATAGTATCAAACAATAACAAGTGTTGATTTGAGTTTTAGTGTCTGTTGGTATGCTTTATTATCATCCTCCTAAATATTTAGATAAACTCTGTAAAATGAAAATTAAAACCTGAATTTAAAAAAATTGTTTGTGTACTGTGAATTGAACTCAGGATCTTCACACTGAGCTACATTCTCAGCCCTTTATGTTTTGAAATGGGGTCTCACTGAGTTGCCAAGTTCCTATACATTTGAGAAAACAGCAACAAAAACATAACTATGATGATTCCAGCAGTCTCTAGTATAATTCTCATTTCTTAGAGCTTTGAAAACATTCCTCAGTCTGACTCCTGAATTCTTCTGGGGAAGAAAAAAAATACTCTTTTTTGCCTCTACTCATCTTAGGTTTGTTGAGTAGCGCCTGCAAATTAGATTAACAAAACACAGACTTGTTCATTTGTTTATTGCAGATACACAGGAGCACACTCAGTGATGAATAACTCAAGGGGTAGTTAGAACTTGGGCTTATATAACATCTTAATAAAGAACAGTAAATCTGTATTGGTTTGCCTTTGATTTCTGGGACAAATTACCTGACAACCACAACTTGTAGAAGAGGTTTATTTTTGGCTCATGATTTATGAGGTTTCAGTCTGTGGCCAGCTGTCTCCAAAAAAGATAAGTGGAAGGACATGGCATAGGAACGGTGCTCAACTCATGGCACCCTGGATGCAGAGCATAGAAAAAGAGCCAGGGAAGGGGTCAGCGGCCAGGGACTAGATAAAGCTCCCAAGGTCATGCCCTCCCCACTTCTTCCAACTAGGCTCTACATCCTAACAGCCCATATAGCTATGAACTCATCCATGCGTTAACCCATTGTTGAGGTTTAGTGCCCTCACAATTCAGTCACCCCTCCGGGAGTCCCTTAGTCCAGTCACACTGACAAAAGCAACAGGCACAAAAATCTTTAGAGAAATGACAAGACAGGAAAAGAGAGTTCCTAGTATAGTTAATTTGGGAAATTAAATATAGGGAAAAACAGAAGATAGAACCTAGTAGTCAAATTTTGCCATGTAGATTGCTATCTTACTTTTCTCTTTGCTAAGACAAAATACCTGACACCTGAAGTAAAAGGAGGACGGATTTACTGTACCTCACAGTTTGTAGAGGTGTCAATTCAGAGTTGGCTGGTTCCAAGGCAGGGCGGCATGGCAGAGGGGCATCACAGAGGACAAATAGTTCACGGTGGGCAGAAGGTGGGAAAGCACAAAGTAGCTAGCAACAAGCAACCACATTGGCTCCCTTTGTGTTCCTTATTTTCTAGTCAGGCTACCTATACTTAAGATGGGTAACACACTCACACTCAGTGCAGGGGGGTGGGTTACCCTTAATAATAGCATCTCACTGAGAATCATTCCCAGCATTACACACTCTAGACCCCAAACTTCCCAAAACTAGGAGTGCGTGAGACTTTGGGGGACATCTAAACACAAGCTGTAACAATTCTTCTGGTAGAGTCTTTATGTTGATAAGAGTCTAGATTTGTCTCCACTAATTACCTTCCATGTCCTGAGGAGAGGTGACCTTTGAAAATGCATGTCCTGATTTTAGGCAAATAAGGGAAGGGTTGGGAGATTTTCTTGTATCTGCTTTTTAGCTGCACTTAGTTCAAAATAACCAATACATCAAACTGGCATGTTTTAGAGTGGCATATACAGCCACTCTTCATTTTTCAACTAATTTCCCATAGTAATGATAATAGTTAACACTTCTAAAGTTTATTATGAACCAGGTATGACAATCCAATGAAGATTACATCACTATCTCTGATTGGTAGATGAGGAAACTGAAACATAAAGAATTGAAATAACTTCCCCAACTTGCACAATTAATATGTAGTATAGTCAGGATTATAATTTGGGAAATCTGGATCCAGAGCCCATGTTCTAGACAACTAAACTATATTACCTCTGTAATAGTTCAGTCCATCTGTTATCGTGACTTCCATCCCTGCCCATTCTCTTCACCCCAAATGTGGACGCTCACATTCCAGCCCATTCACCTTTTCAAATCTACCTTATATTTCCATACTGTTTATCCCATATAAACACCAATGTTATCCACACCTGCATGCATTTGTTCATCTTTCAGCAACCCTGAATACTTATGGTTACCTCTTTTTTTTTCACTCTTCCCAAAAATTTTTCATCCTTTAAAACCTCTTTGGAAGGCTACGGCAGGCAGCAGGAGAATCACAGGTTTGAGGCCAACCTGGTCAACTTCATGAGATCCTCTCTGAAAACAAAAAACAAAAATAAAAGCAAAACAAAAAAAGTTTCTTTATATTCTATCCTGTCTTGAAAGTTTTGTTCGTTCTTTAATCTCCAGCAACTATTCCTTTCTTTGTTTTCTCACACTATTATATACTTCACACTCAGATAAGGTATATGAAAAGAAGTCCACTAAGTAAAAAATGAGAAATGTTGACTAAAAAGAGAAGCCTAGTTTTGCCAACGTCACAATGATGGCATATCTAGCATAAAAAGGACCATCTGCCAAGTAAATCAAGTCTGCTTTCTCGCTTTTCATGTGAAGGGGCTTATAAGCTAATTGGTTATTCCCCTTTTACCGGTGTGCTTGTTTTTATCTTGTTTATTAGGGAAATAAGTGAAGGAAATATTCCTTCAAACTCAGAGATTCTGCTCATTGTTTTGTAGAAAAAATGCATTGTATAGGGCAGACAGAGGAAGAATATGGTAGACTTTGGAAAACAGATAAGAATAAAAGCAAATTTTTATTGTCCTAAACCCTATAATAATAATTTTCTCTGAATTTTAAATCATCTAATACTAATGTTTTATAGAATAATAAAATTGAAAGTAAACTCTTTTAAATTTTCTTAGAAACGTTAAGGTACATTCTTCTCTATACAGGTAGAAAGTACTTATTTTCAATCCATAGTATTAGTCTCTATTTTCATGTACTCATTGTTCTAATTTTTCTTGTAAAGTCATACTAATGATAGTTCTTACTTATTAGCAATATATGTTGCATAAAGTTCTTAAGATGATTAATCCTATACAATTTGATGGCGTATATATTATTACTAACTTTTCACAGATAAAAAACTTAGAGAAGTCAATTGTCCCAAGGTTACAATGTAGTGGAGCTAAATATAAACCTACTTTTATCACATGCTAAAGTTTACATATGCTCTTAACCATTGTTTTATTTCTTTCCTTAGTTGCATTTTGTATATATTCATTTGAAAATACCTTTTAATCAGTGCTGCAGCATAGTCTTTTTAACATAGGATCACATCTTCTCTTTCTTTTAGAAGTACTCTAAACAACAAGTAAATTGCACTGAGTTATAAATATTAATGATTAAGTGGGCATTAATTTTTGTAGTGAAACCAGGTTTTTCAAAAGAAAATTTCAAATGATAATTTTTAAAAAGTAAAACCTGCTTTTATAGAAATTGAGTTTATAGTTTAAAACTTTCTGGTGAAAGAAAATTCTAGGAACAGATAGTTTCATTAGTGAATTCAATCAAACATTTAAAGAAGAAATGATTTTAAGAAAGAAGAGGGAACACTTTTCAACTCATCTTATGAGGCCAGCATAACTCTGAAAGCAGAGCTAGATTTTTTTTAAAAAGTACAACAAGGGAATTACAGACAGATAGTCTTCTTGAAAATAAATGCAAAAATCTTTAACAAAATATTAGTTAAATTTAAAAATACATAAAATGAATACATCATGACCAAAAAAGGGTTCATGCTGGGAATACAGAATGGTTTAATATTAAAAAATCAAATAAGTACTAAGTATTGACTGAAAAGAAAAGCTACTTGATCATATCACTCAATGCAAAAAAGGCATTTGAGAAAATTCAACATCCACTAATGAAGACTTGGCAAGCATCCTCAACCTCACAAAATATATCTTCTTAAAAACCAGCTATTATACTTAATGGCAAAAAAACCCCTGAATGCTAGGATTAGAAACAAGGTAAGGATGTCTATTCTCATGACTGCCATTCACATCATACTGAAAATCAGAGCCAATACCCTAAGGCATGGAAAATAAAAGACATACAGGTTAGAATGGAAGAAAAAAAGTGTCCTTATTCATAGTCAACATAATTGTCTATGTAAAAATTTCAAGGAATCTATAAAAAACAAACTCCTAGAACCTACAAGTTCACAGGATACAAAGTAAATGCATAAAAATGAATTATATGTTTATATATGGTATGATTTAAATAAAGTGATCCCCAAAGGTCTCATGTATTAAGAGGTGGGGCTTTTGGGAAGGTGATTAAATCATAAGGATGCTATTAACCTAGCAGAGGTAATTTCAAGAGAGCTCAACATTCATGCCATGGCATGAGTACCGCTGGCTGCTTTTAGCCAGATTTATAGTGAGAATTGGGGGGGGCCAGAGAAGAAAAATTTTAAAAACTTAGAAATTTTTCCCAGAAGGAATCACATATAAAGTTGGAGCTAAGGAGAACAAAGCTGCTGAAAACGTATGCATTAAAAAGAAGCAAAGTACTTTGCATCAGGACAATAGGAAAGATGCCTTGAAGGCACCTCAGAAATGGCTAGATCCTACCCATCTCAGGCTCAAGGGTGTAAAAATGACTTTGCATTGAGAAGAGAACCTGCAGGTGCACTGCTCCACAGGTAACCTAGGGAAGTATTTCCTTCAGTTCAGTGATCCAGGCATTGCAACTTTGGTCCCAGGAGGCCAGGCGACTTCTCAGGCTAGCATTAGACCTTAGCACTCCATGTGATGCTGGTTTTTAAGCCATGAATAATGCAAAAGTCATTGGGTCATGGAGTTTTCCACCCAGCATTTGAAAGGAAAACTAGGGAGGCCAGGCAATGTGCTACTGAAAGGGCAATTTATGAAGCTATGAAAATGAAGCCAAGGATGCACTTGAAATCCTAGGAAGTTGGAGATGCCAGGAATATGGAATGTCTTCTGAGGAAAACCACAGGTAGTGAGTGTGGCCAGCTCCAAAAAGAGGTCACATGGGCTACAAACAGCAAGACCATAGGGGCAGGGTTGCCCTTTGGAGCTCACATCTCATCAAAACCTGCCCTTTGTGTGGCATGTACAACCATAAGATTTAATACTTGTCCTACTGGGTTTTGGTCTTTCTTTGCTCCTATTCCTTTCGGTCCCTCTATTCATTCTTTTTAGTGTGGGAACGTTTGTTCTGTGTCATTGTATATTGGAAGCATTTAACTTTCTTTTTGATTTTTATAGAAGTTCACAAGTAATAGTTTGCCTTGAGTCTCAGAGGAAACTTTGGACTTTGACTTTTTAGCAGTGCTCAAACTGTTTTAACTTGGAGATTCTTAGGGATTGAGCAAATATATTTTACATAATGAGATGGACATGAGGCTTTTGGGGGTGAGGAACAGAATGTTATATTTTAGGTGTAAAATATCTCCCAAAATGTATTCAAAACTGAGTAATTTATTGCTAAGTATGCTGTTAGGAGGTGGGGTCTACTTGGAAAATAGGTCACTAGAGTATATACTTATCCACACCTCTTTGCTTCACGCTCTGCCTCCTGGGTAGCTTTCCTCTGCCCACCATGCTTTCCTTTCCACCATGCTTCTCTGCCGTGGAGCCAACCAACAATATACTGAAAACCAAATGCCAAAATAAACCTCTTCTCTTTTAAGTACGGATGTCTGCGTATTTTATCCTAGCTGTGGGCAAGTGACTAATACAATATATTATCAATGTACATTTAAAAACCAAAATTTAAACAATACAGTTTACAAAACAACTGTGGGGAACCACTCAGAACACTTCAAAGCTCAGGGACATCTAGGGACACCTGAAGACATGACCCTGAACAGAGGCACATAGTGGGATACAGTTGTATAACCATGACTTAGCACAGGTAAACATGCATGCACTGGTTTTGGCACTATATAAGAATGTAAATATGAGACAACTCGTATAAGAATTATACAATAAAGATGCAGGAAGCTCTTGCCCTTCTGTACTTTTTTGTTCTGTCCTGCTCCTTGTTGCCTGCTGTCATTGCTGATGTCTTCCATATGTTTTCTTTAACCTTGGGACCTCACCCTTGAAAATCTCCTTTGGACTCCCCAAGTGGGCTGAAAACAACCAAAACATGAAATGTTTGGTTATAAATATAATAAAACATATACATGATCCCTATGTAAAAACAACAAAAATACCATTTGGAGAAATTAAAAAAGACCTAAACAATTATAGAACCATATATTCATAGGTTGTAAGACATCATGATGATATCAATTGAAGGTTTAGTGAAATTCCAATCTTCTAGTTATGGGCAAGCTTATTTTAAAATACATATGGAAGGACAGTAAATCAGAGAAGTCATAAGAATTTTTTAAAGAAAGCAAACTTGGAGTAATTATGATAATCAAGACAGTGTGGTATTGGCCAACACATAGGCATATAGATCATAAAATAGAATTGAAAGTCCAGATACAGACTTAAAAATATAGCCAACTGATTTTTAACAAAGGTGCAGAGGCAATTCAGTGAAGAAAAAAATACTCTTTTCAAGAAATGGTGTTGGGACAATTAAATCTCTGTATGTTAAAAAAAAAAAAGGAAAGGAAGAAAAAGATAGGCATGGTAGCATATGACTATAATCCCAACTACTTGAGGGTCCAAGGCAGGAGCATAACAAGTGTGATGGATTAACTAACAGTCAACTTGTATCACCCAGCTGAACTGAATCCGCACAGCGCTGAGTGTGGAAGGCCCACCTGAGGACTATTGCCAACAGCATAAAAAAGAGAAGTGGAGAGGAAGGTGTTATGCTGTTGATTATCCTGGAGAAAGTTTGTCATGCTGGCTTTCCTGATATGAACTTGGCTGTTCTCACTGTTGAAGGCACTCTGATCCTTTATGTCACTGAGGAGAGCTGCAGTGCTCTTTGGGGGACCTCTGGTCTTTGAGTGTCACTTTCTGACTCTAGTATAGATTTCTCTGCTGGCAGAGATCCTTCATCCCACTGGTGCAGACTTTCTAGCTTCCACCACTGACCTTTGGGCCTACCCAGGGCTGGTCCTTGACATGGGCTTGCATGGGACATTGTTAAGGGCTCTAGGCCTCCTATTGTACTCATGGAGGGCACTGCCATAGGTCTCTATTGGGCTCATGCAGGGCATTGCCATGGGATCTAGGCCTTCAGCTGATTCTTTGGGTCTTTAGTATGTGGACAGATCTCCCACATGCTTTTGTATTTGACTGTTTTGGTGAATATTGTAAAATCTTATACATTATATGTCCTGTATTAAATTTTTTTCCCTTATAAACTGACTACAGAAATGTTTGAGAGTAAGCCTGGAAACTTAATGAGGCCCTGTCTCAAAAAATAAAGAGGTAGGGATGGTAGCTCAGTGGTAGAATTCTTGCCTAACACGTGAAACCCTGAGCTCATTTTGCACTACTGAAAGGAAAAACAAAAACAAAAACAGCCTCAATCTAAATGTTATACTTTATATGACAAAGATCAAAATATAAAATAAAAACTTTTCAGGTAGAAATTAAAGAAAATCTTCATTATTTTGGGTAAAGAAAGATTAATAAATTATACTGCACAAATTTTAAAAACTTGTCTGTAAATGACATTGCTAAGAGAAAAAGGCTAATCGAAAAATGGAGAAAACTTTACAAATTACATATTTGACAACTTATGTTCAAAATACATCTTTTAGACTTTTGGGGAAATGGTGTAGTAGTGGCAACTCAACCCGTCCGAGATTTGGAATCCAGACGCTGAAAAAAAAGAAGGAGATCCCTGGGAAGAGGAGTGGGTCGTATAGGAATATTAAAACCTACAGAGAAATTGAAGAGATGGGTACAACTTGGAAAAGGGAAACAATTTCTCATTAGTTTTTTTCTCTTACCTTTATCTAATTCTGTAAATTACCCTCTAATTGCCAATAGAATCTTTTGTACCATTCTCTCTCCTTTTCACGTCATATAGTTTAAGGTTTGAGATTGGTTTTCCTGTGCTATTCCCATTCCCACCCATCTATATCTTTAATAGTGTAACCATTAAGGTTTATTAATCTTTATATCTAATGCTATACAACTACTACTTACACCTAATGGTATACTACTCTTGAATTCTTTTCTACCATTAGCAGAGATACAGCTGTCGCATTTAGCACAGATTAGTTAAGCTGTCTTAATGTTTACATCATAATTGTGGATTTATTCATTGGGGTTAATGGTGGTACATAATTGGTTCTTATTGCATGTTAATAACCATTTTGTCTTGGATCATACTACTGTACCTGATTTGCTTGATATTACCAGGGTAACATAATTATTGCTATTAGATTATCTTTGTGACATTAACAATACTAGGTACATTCCCAAAGAACTTGGGGTTAGGCCAGTAATACTGCATCCTCCCTTTCCAAATTAACCAAAGTGGTCACATGTTGGAGTTGAGGCACATTAAAATACATATTGGTTAAGAAAACAATTCAACAGAAAGAGATAACCATTATAAACATATATGCACCAAATGCCATTGTGCCCAGCATCATACAACAAATACTAATGGACATGATAATCAGATAATCACCAATACAATTGTAATGGGGGACTTCAATATCCACTGTTACAAATGGACAGATCAACTAGACAATAAATCAACAAAGAAATATCTGAGTTGAATTAAACTTTCAAACAAATGGGTTTAATATGTTAATAACTCATATGCTTTGCTACCAGGGAGCATATACTGTCAGTGGTTCAGGCCAGCGGAAACATGTTAGTAGATATCTACAGTGTTTCATCCACCAACACAGTACACATTCTTCTCACAGCGTGTGGGACTTTCTTCAAAACAGACCACATATTAACCTATAAAGCACACTACAGGAAATGCAAAATAATTGAAATTATCCCATGCATATTTTCAGATCACAGTGCAATAAACTAGAAATCAGTGACAACAAATACGATGCAAACCCATGAAAATTAAACAATACACTATTAAATAATCAGTGGATCACATATGAAATTAATCTGTTCCTACAATCAAACAACAATGACAGTATGACATTCTGGCACCTATGGACACAATGAAAACAGTCCTAAGAGGGAAGTTTATAGTGGTGAATTACTTCAGAAAAACAGAGGTAGCTCAGATAGATAACCTAATGATATGCCTCACTGTCCTAGCAAAAGAACAGTCCAAATCTAAACCTAATACAAGGAAAGAAATTATAAAGATCAGAGCAGAAATTAATGCTATCAAGACTCAAAAAGTACAAAGTATCAATGAATTTAAGAGTTGGTTCTTTGGAAGAATAAACAAAATAGACAAACCCTTAATCAATCTTAACAAAATATGGAGAAAAAAGACCCCAGATCTATGCAATTAGAAATGAAAGGTGAAATCACCATGGATTCTGCCAAAATCCAGAAGATCATCAGTAACTACTTTGAGAAACTGTATTCTAATAAAATGGAAAATTCAGAAGGAATAGATTCCTAGATACATATGCATTAAGCTGAACTAAGGAGATACAGAAATCCTGAGTAGTCCAATATCAGTTAATGATATTGAAGAAGTAATTTTTAAAAACTACCAAGAAAAACCCAAGTCCTTATTGATTCATGCTGCATTTTGTAAAACCTTTACAGATCTAGTACAAATACTCCTTAAACTCTTTAATGAAATCAAAAGGAAAGCAGTACTCCTAAAATCATTCCTGTAAGCAAGCGTTATCCTGATTCCAAAATCAGAAAATGACTGACCAAAAGAGAGAATCACAGTCAAGTCTCTTTATTTAATGTAGATACAAAAGTCCTCAATAGATACTGGCAAACAGAATGCAACAAATTATCAGAAAGATCATACATCATGACCAAGTAGAATTCATTCCAGGGATTCAGGGATGGTTCACCATACATAAGTCAATAAATGTAGTATACCACATAAACAGAAGCTAGAACAAAAAAATCATATACTCATCTCAAAAGACACAGAAAAGTCATTGAGCAAAATCTAACATCTATTCCTGATTTTTAAAAAACTGAAGAAAATAGTTATAGAAGGTCATTATCTCAAGCTGATTTAAAAACCCATCTATGACAAACTGAAAGCCTATATCATATTAAATGGAAAGAAACCAAAAGCTTTTCCTCTAAAAACAGAGAATGACACAAAGATGTCCATTATCATCACTCTTGTTCTATGTAATTCTCAAAGCATTAGCCAGAGCAATTATACAAGAGAAAAAAATAAAACAGATGTAGATAGGAAAGGAGTAAATTAAATTATTATTTGCAGATGACATGCTCCTATACATGGAAGACCTTGAAAACTTCACCAAAAAACTCCTAGAATAATCAAATTCAGTAACATAGTAGGATACAAAGTCACCACTCAAATATCAATATAGTTTCTGTACGTCAATAATAAATTCACCAAGAGAGAAACTGGGGGAAACAATATCTTTTACTACAGCATCAAGAAAGATGAAATACTTAGAAATTAACCTTGGAAGTGAAAGACGACTACAATCAAAACTACAGTGTTGGAGTTGTTAAAACTGAATACACATGCAGGGCTGTGGCATGGCCTGGGCGTGGCTGAACTGAGAAAGAGGAGACACCTCAGGGGGCAAGATAGGCCAGTGCTGAGGCTACCTGGAGACTTTCTGGATAGTTTTCCTTAATTAGCATGGACTGTTGCTCTGAAGGTCCTTGAACCCTTCACAAAATCCTGCTCAGGTTTTCTGCATTTTCCACTCAACTCCTTGCTTGTTCTGATTAAATAAATATAGGCTGCCCAGGGTCAGTCAGTCAGTCAGTCAGTCAGCCAGCTAGCAGAGTTAGGAGCTCTGCAGAGGATTTGAGTCCTCCTGAAGCCCTAAAGATTGTGCCACTTGTCCCATTCCTTTGGGCCTTCGCCATGCACCCATTTGGGAGATTGGGGATCTAGGCACAGACCCCAACACTACAGTGCTGAAAAAGATTTGACTACGGATTAAAAACTCTACCAACTGTGAGCTAAAATAAACCTTCCCTCTTGTGGGTGCTGGGTATTTTGTCTCAGCAGTGTGTAAAGTAAGACACACAAAATGGAGTACTACTTTGCCATAGAAAGGGTAAATGTGAATCATTTGTAGAAAAATGGGCAAACCTCGAGCTCATAATGTTATGTAAAGTAAATGAGACACATAAGCTTTAAATATCACATAGCTTCTCTAATATGGGAAACCTAGTATATAAATAAAGTGTAAAATAAAATACAGAATGCTTGAAAAAGAAAAACATTATTGTAATTCAGCATTGCCAATATGTTTAAAAGTGTACATTGATTTAATATAATTGTTTTATGTGTTTCATATATTTTTGCTTCTTAATCTGGTTATTAATCTGTGTTTATGACAGTGAATTTGATAAAGACTTACAAAATAAATCTGATACTGTTAAAAAAACAGGGCCGGGAACTTAGCTCAGCAGCATAAGCGCCTGCTTGGCAAGCATGAGGTCCTGAGTTTGATCGCCGGTACCAAAACAAACAAAAAACCCTTTCAAGAAGTAGTTAAAAATATTTAAAATATTTTTAAAATTCTCAAAAATCCATAAAGAATAAGAATCTCAATTTAATACAGTGTACCTCAGTTCATGAGTACTTTTGTGAACAATTGGTTCACGGACAAAAGCATGTGGCAGAATTTTGTCATCAGGTGACAAACACAACAACCATCTTTCCTCTGCAAACATGAACATGGCTAATTTTTCCACAATCATGGAGCAAATTAAGTTTGTGAGCCGTTACCACTGTAATTGGTAAAAAATCTTGAACATATGCTCTTCTAAAGAGGATACAGACAGGCAAGTAACTATATTCAACATTATTCCCATTAAGGAAATATAAGTTAAAACCGCAGTGAGACCCTACTATATATTTTTTAAATGACTAAAATAAAAGTTTCTGGCAATGTCAAATGCCAGAGAAAATTAGATAATCTCTTTTCAGATATTCCTGGCTCAAACGCACAATGGTAGAGCAACTTTGGAAAAATGTTTGGTAGTTGCTTACAAAGTAAAACATTTGTGATCAGAACATTTGTGATCAGTGTGTGATCACAAATGCTTACAAAGTAAAACATTTGTGATCAGTGTGTGATCAGAATTCCTACTTCTGGATATTTACCTTAGGGAAATTGAAACTTAGGTTCATAAAAACACCTGTACACATTTGTTTATATCAACTCTATCCATAATTACTCTATACATAGTTACTAAAAATAAAACTACTCAGATTTTGTCTTTCATTTCATTAATAACTAAGTGGGAATATGATTATACAATGGAATAGTATTCAGTAACACAAATGAACAAATTAAATGATACATGCAACAATTTGGATGAATCCAAGAACATTATGCTGACTGAAAACAGACCATCACAAAAAGTTTTATATTTTTGGATCTTGAATGGTCCTTATAGGCCTATGTCTTAAAATCTTGGTTCCTTGTTTGGCGTTATTGGAAGGTGGTGAATCCTTTAAGAGGTAGGGCCTTAGTGGGACATTTTTGGCTAATTAGAGCCAAACCCTCAGAGGTTATTGCTGGATCCTGTTCTCATTCTCTTTTTAATCTTTCCTTTCCTTGCCATGAGGTAAGCTATTTTGTTCTGCCGCATACTGGTACCACGATATGGATCCTCAGACCCAATGCATCAGGACAATGTATCATGGACTGAAACATTCAAAATTATGAGTCAAAACAAAATTCCTTTCTTCATAAGTTGGTTATCTTAGGTAGTCATTATAGTAATAGAAAGCTGACTAACAGTAGTGTACTATCCATTTCTCTGACATTCTCTAAAAGGCACTATAGGAACAACATCATATTTTTGACAGGAGCTATCACATATGGAGGTGCCTCTATAAAGGGATAGCAGGAGGATATTTTGGGGGTGAGGGCTGGACATAGTCTGTATCTCGATTGTGGTGGTGATTATACACAAATGTGTATTAAAATTAAATAAATTATTTACAAAACAAGTCCATTGTACTCTCATATTTTTTGTTTGAACTCTACTTTCAACACCAAATATCAATTTTACATTTTTGGAGGGGTTTATGTTTATTCATTTTGAGACAGGCCCTAGGATTTTATTTCAGGCTGGTCTTGAACTCACTATGTAGCCCAGACTAACCTCAAACTTGTGATCCTCTTGCTTTAGCCTTCTGAGTGCTGGGATTACAGGTATGCACCATCACACCTGACTTTAAGTTTACTTTTATAAGGCCACTGAATTGGAGTCCACTGGAGGTAAAGAGAGATAATTAAACCTGAAGAGTTTTCTTTTTCAATTGAAGAGAAACCTAGGTTTGTTATATTAAACAGTACAAAAATATAAGTAATATTGGGAGGAAGATCTGCTTATTAATGAAGCTAAATCAACTGGGTAGGCTATGAATTTATCTTTCCGCATAATTACATACAATTCCACTCACCTATATGTAATCAAGACTTTTGAAGTACATAATGATTCCACTGCAATAAAATACATTGTTTGGAACTCCCCATTAACACTTAATACTTCCAAAGTTCTTTTTAGTGATTTACTACTGTTTTAACCTGGATTTCAATCTGCATTTCCTAAAATACCATTCATAATCCCCAAGGGAATCTCTTATATGCCGAGAAGAGTCAACACTGTTTTCTTTTTAAAATATCACCACTGATGTGTAGCTAAGTATTTTTTAAATACTTAAAAATACTGAAATATTCATAAGAATATTATAGGAATAATAATGATTTAACCTTTATCTTTTGTATCAATGTTTCCAATTTGGTTTCATTTGTAGTTTGTACGGTTGTTAACTGTGATTAATTAAAACTTTTGACACTAGTTGAATAACTATGATGCATTTGTCTATGGGATTACTATGTAGCCACAATAAAGAATGAAGACACTTTCAATGTTCTTATATGGAGTGATCTCTAATACATATTAGGTGTGAAATCTTAACCTCAAAATAGTATGTATAATATACTATTATTTATGCAAAAGGAGGAAAAGTTTATATACATTCCTACACACACACATATAGATATATTAATATATCTATTTTTGTATATATGCTAGTAAAACAAATCTACTTCTGGAAGAATATAAAACTAGAGAATTAGGTTGAGTTGAGCTATGTCACTGTGACTGTATATTTTACATATTGAGCCCTGTGACTGATTCCCTACTACAAAAACAAAATTAAAACTATTTTGCTTTTCAATAAGGAATATCTACATTTTTAAAGAAGTTACTTACTTGGGAAAAGAGTCGATAATTCAATTTCTTCCTTGGGATCCAATATTCTTACTCATTATAACAGCCCAAAGAATAAATTTCTCATATACATTTTCTTAATTTTTTTCTTCATAAAAAGAATACCTGAAGTGTGTAGAAAACTTCAAACACTCTTAATACCTTGCTACTCAAAATGTGGCTAAGAAGGATGTCATGTGCCTCAGTGGCAAAGCCCTTGCCTAGCAGACATGATACTCTGGGTTTGATTCTCAGTACAAAATAAAAAAATTAAAAATGAGAAAAAGCATTGTCAAACTGGGCATTGTGACACACACATATAAGCCCAGCACTCAGGAGGTTGAGGCAGGAGGATTATTGCAAGTTTGAGACCAGTTTGGGCTACAAAGTGAGCTCAAGGCCAGCCTGAACTGTGTAGCGAGACACTATCTCAAAAAAAAAAAAAAAAAAAAAGTTGCCCCAGGACCAGTAGTACCTGACTAGAAATGCAGAATCTTTGTGTTCACCAGAGACCTACCAAATCAGAATCTTCACTTTAACAAGATTTCTCCCCACCTTGTCCCAGATATTTATATGCACTTGAAAGTGTGAAAAGTACTGCTCCAAATAGGCAAAAAGTAGTTGAATAGTCAGTGCCAAAGTGCACAGCTATTAGGTAAACACTGTAACGTTTTTTGAAGAACCAGAGGGAATCATAGAAAGAGTCTAGGAACTAAGTTTAAAAGAGAAATCCTAGTTAACAGAAATATAATGCATTTTCTATTTTATTTGTAAAAGTCCTAATAATTGAACAAAGCCATCACAGGAATCCTGAAAAAATAAAAGGTGCCTCTGTTAGCTGTCTCTCCCCACTCTCCCCCATAGTGAGGGAATGAAAGGGCTTTTATACTGAGATAGATTTCTAGCCCCCTCCCTTTTAAAAGGACAGAATCTTGCTAAATCACTAATTGCTCAGGCTAGGCTTAAATGTGGGATCCTCCTGTCTTAGCCTCTCAGAGTGCTGGGATTATTGTCCTGTGTCAGAATGCCTGACCCATTAGATGTTCCCAAACCAAAATTATCCTTCCTCCATCCTTTCACTACTTATTCAACAGTAAGAGCACTGCTTCTGAAGTCAATCCTGGGTTCAACATCTTCAGTGGCTTCTATGATACAAAACAAGAGGTAGAGCCTGAACACATACCTGCGAGACTACCCAACCCAGCTTCCCCATGGTCACCTAATCGCTATTACTTTTATCAGGGCTTGCTTAATGGTAGCCACACTAACTCCTGCTACCCTTGAGCTTGTTAAGCATGCTCTGCTTTTAGATCTCCGTGCTTGTTCTTTCTCGCAAGGGTCCTGAGGCAGATAACCCATGCTCATTTCCATCACGTCTTTGACAATACTACATCAAATAACCAGTAGCTATTCTGTCTTCTCTACCCTGCTTTGCTTTTTCTTACTTGCTACCATTTCTTGTGCTTATTATTTTGCTTTTAGTGGGGCAGGGAGGCTTTGTTCCCCCACCCTCCCTTTACTATATGCTCCTCAAAAGCTGGACTTCATTTTGGTTATTGTTATATCTCTAGTACCTAACAGAGATACAGTGAATGAATGGACAAATGAACAGATAGTCTTAATTTTTGCAGGCCGCCGTAACAAAATACTACAATTTGCATAGCTTTAAGCTGGAGGCTAGGATCAGATTCGCTCCAATGTGAAGGCTGCCTCCAATTTGTGTTCTGGTGAGGTCTTTTTCTGGTTTGCAGATGCTTTTTTTCTCTTTCCTCACAATGCCTTTCCTGGTCATGCTCATGGAAAGGGAAATTTGTCTCTCTGTTTCTTTTCTTACAATCCCACTGGATTAGGACTTCACCTAAATAGCCAAATTTAACTTTAATTACAACCCTAAAGCCCTATCTCAAAGTCTACATTAGGTGTTAGGATTCTTCAAGGTAGTCTTTCCTTGATTAAAAAAAAATGTGGCAGCCAGAATTTGCGTCATTTGATATGATTTGTCCTGGATATGAGATGGCTGTGCAAACAAGGAGAGAGATGGTGCTTATACTAGGTTTCTCACAGTCAACAGTCAGATGTTCCTGAGTAGGTATTTTTCAATATTGAGAGAGAGAGAGAGAGAGAGAGAGAGAGAGAGAGAGAGAAAGAGAGAGAGAGAGAGAGAGAGAGAAGGAGAGAGGGAATATAATTCAGGGTGTTTGTTGCAGTTACTGTTTAGTCTTTTATCTTCACTGATTTAAATGGCATGAAATGCCATATAAGGTAATCGCAGCTGCTCTGAAATATGCCATGTCCACACCATATTTTAGTGCAGAAATCCTTCCTATTTCCCAATTGCTTCTGCAGTTGTGTAAGTGTATCTGGAACAACTTATATAAGAAATACATTTAAGAACACTTTATTCCAATTACCAGAAATGTAAATCTCTTATGGAAAAATTTTTTAAGCAGACTTTACCTCTCTCACTAGAAATGTAAATCTCACTTTAGGAATTGTTTTTCAGTTCTGGTCACTAGAGTCCATGATGAACTTGTCTCAACATACAGATACCTAAAATGGAAAAAACTGACCATCTGCACTTTCTTTTTAACTGGTGCTAATCTTGGTCTACACAAACTAACTCTCAGCACAAGTGTTTCATCTGCCTCTAATTGTTGCCCTCCCCCCAGCTTTTAACAACTGAAGTGCACATCCTTAGAATGACAATTCCAGCCTTCTTAAGTTCCTGCCTAAGAAAAGTCCATACTGATAGAATTCATGTAGCTTTTTCAAGCCAAACCTGGTTACAGGCAGAAAGAGGATGTTCTTCTCTTGGAGCAGCTGATTTGGAAAGCTTGCAATTATGAATTCTTCCTCTGACTTGTTGAGATGTAAATCTTCTACCACTCAGAATGTCTTCTTAAGGATCTGAGCACCCTCTCTATGAGAATTCTTGCTCTTGATCTTGTACCTGCTGGACGGGAAGGGGATAACCCTAACACTGTTTTATTCTCACACCACTACCTCTCCCATCACAAGATACCAGTGGTTTGTCTCTCTGCTGGATAAGCACCAATTAACAAACCAGATGACCTATTCAAATGGACAAGTGACTCTCTCACAGCCCTCTTCTCTTTCCCTTCATTACACCTCAGCCTTTTAAAGGCTCCCTTTTGTTTCAGTGATGTTGAGTTCAGCTTACAGTGAGTATTCTTCCCTATTGTAATATTTATTAACAATAAAATCAACCCTCAGATAGATTAGATTTTAATTACCAATTAACTCTGTTCATTATCCATTTTGACTAGTATTCATTTTGACAAGACCTATCCCATAGACTGTTTCAGTAGATCTAGGGTAGCATGTAAGCATTGAGATTTTATTAAAACCTCCATAGAAGAGTCTTCTGGTACAAAATCAGAATTGAGAACACTGCTATAAGTCAGTGATCTTCAAAAGGAGGAGCACGAATCAAAAGCATCATTATTTTCTGGGGACTTAGCACAAATGATACCTTCAGCCCTTGGACTCAGAGACTGTAGCGATGGGGCCCAGCAATCTGTGTTTTAACTGATTCTCATGGTAATTTTGATGCACCACACTTTGAGAACCACTACCGTAAGGGGTTAAATATGACCTGCATTTTGTAATGAGGACATGATTACACTATGATTTGAAGCCTAACTGTGTTAATAAACATTAACCCAAAGAACGTGCCTGCAAAGTTTCCTACACCTGCTCAACTCCCTTCCCCTGTTTTCTCCTCATACTATTTTCTCTACAATGCGAACTAGAAGGATCCTGGTCTATGAACAGCTTTGGAAATCATGATTTATCTTTGAAATTATGACGCAGTTATTAAAGTTCAATGACAACACTGGCCATTAGGAAGGGAAAGTATAATCTATGGCTTACAAAATAGATTCTCATCCTCATCTGCTTTAAAATTCCTAAATGTCCTAAAACACCTTTGGGGTAACATTTTTCTGTAACTGGATACATATTTTAGAGAAAAAGATTAAGAAAGAAAAATGATGGTTGGTATTTGTATATGATTTGATTTCCTTTCTACCTTTGCAATTGTGTTTGATTGTGTTTGCTTACTGTGTTAGTTACTTTTTCTTGTTGCTGGACAGAATACCCAACACTCAAAGTTAAAGGAGGAAAAGTTTATTGTAGCTCACAGTTTGTAGAGGTTTTAGACCATAGTTGGCTGGCTCCAAGGCAGGATGACATGGAGATGAAAAAATAGTTCATGGCAGACAGAAGGCGGAAGACAGGAAGGCAGCAGCAGCAAGCAATAACAGCAGTCCTTTTCTGCCCCTTACATTCTATCCAGACTCACACCCAGGGTGGGGCACCCTTAATCCGAGCATTGCATGATGAATCAGTTACAGCATCACACACGGTTGATCCAGCCACTCCAAAAAGCCCACCTATGATTCCATGAGGCTTTTAGGGGTACATCTAGATATAAGGCATAGCAGTTACAGAATTCATAGCCCAGGCTTTTGTCAGCCTCTTTTTACCACCAGAGAGCAGGAAGGATATTGAGGAAGTGAACAGACTTTGACTGCATGATGGAAAGGGAAAGATCATGGAGAAGAAGGATAGGAAAACTGATCAGTTTTCAACTTTCTACTCTGCTGATGAACAGTAATGGCTCATTTAGTTTATCACTTCATCTCATTTGCAAATAGAAAAACACATTCCACAAAAATAAATCTGTTTCTGAAAACACTTGTTTCAGGGGGAAAATACGAGGAAGCTTTATTTTGGGGAGACACATTCAATTTTTTCTTTGTTAAATATTTATGTAGCTTTGCAAAATACATGATAATGGCAAAATAATGAAAAAAGATTTACACACACAGGCATATACACAATATTCTTTCATAGCACATAAACAGAAAGTAACCAGAACTTTAGATTCTGGCAAGAAAGTTATCTCTATTTCTTATATTAGGATTTTTGTTTTGTAAGCATGCACTCGTTTTTAGTTTTTCCTCACTTAGGAGCTAATGATATATTTTGAGGAGATGTCATTCTTCAAAGATATCAACATTTTATTTCCTTTAAGAATATAACTGTCTTGTTCTTCAAATGACCAAAAGAGCCCTGTGACATTTACTTAGTTTTCACTTCTATCAGGGCTTCTTTTAACTGGGTAGAGCCCCTTTGTAACCACTTGCAAAGAGTCTCCAACCTGGCTTGAATGACCAATGCCTCAGTCATCTGAGTGTTAGTGCCAACAGGCCAAACCAGTCTCCTTTCTCCGCACCTTCTCACTTCATAACAGACTTTATAAAACCAAGGTGAGTTCCAATGGGAGTGGCAAAGGATGGTCTTTTCTTGTTTGCTGAAGTTAAGTATTTCCTTCTACTTCCTCTATAGTGATATTATCTGCTTACCCTACCTTGAAATTCTAAAGCCATTTCTACAAGGTTCATTACCCCACTCATAAAGCAATAGGTTGTTTGCTGAAGGCTTAAAAAAATAGCAGCAAGCAACAGTTTCAGTTAGCAGCATTTCGTAACTCCTGTCAACGACACTCCCATAAGCTTTCCACACTTCAGAGGTTGTGGTAGGGTGGAAAATTCAAACCTTTTGAAACCTTGTGACTGTCAAAATTCATGGTTAGAAGAAAAATCTGGATATGAAATCCTTGCTGTCATTTAATATATGTTTATTGGTACACACTGGCTGGATGGCCTGTCTTTTATAAGTACTACATACTACGACCTATGGAGATACATCTTATACTAGGGTAAGTAAGACAAAAATATTCATCTCAAAAAAGTTGATAGTGGAGTTAGCAGGAGGATGCAAAAATAAAAAAATAACTGCGTGGCAGGCTGAAATAAGTGAGAATATGGAAATTGTCTTGGTTACTTTTGTCTCAATGCTGAGACAAAATACTCAACCTCTAAAATTAGGGAAGAAAAGGTTTATTTAGCTTACAGTTTGTGGAGGTTTCAGTCCATAATCTGTTGGTTCCAAGTCAAGGTGGAATGGCTGAGGGGGCTACATGGTGGCTGCAGTAGATACCAGTAGAGACCAGAGCAAAAGGGCAAAAGTGAAGAGCACGCCTCCTTCCCTCCCTTATATTGTATGCTGGCTACCCACTCCTGAGTGGGTGCAGCACTCACACTGCCAATCCCAGTGCTGCACAATGAACCAATCACAAATGCTTTACTCAGCCATCTCCATGACTGCATGAAGATTTGGGAGTACACCCAAACACAAACCGTAACAGAAATTTATGCATGGACCTGAGGGAGTAAAAAGGAAAGGGTAGTCTTTACTGAGCAAGTACTGAACAGATTCCAGATTCAAACTTAGAAGCTCAAGATAAGAAAGCAAGACCTCAGTGGCATAAGTGCCTGCCTAACAAGTACAAGGTCTTGAGTTTGATTCCCATTACAACAACAACAACAACAACAAAAATTAAGACCCAAATGGGATGGATTAAATGATATAATGATGTGATGTCCTTAGCACATGGTTTCACCTCTGTGGTAACAAGCAGTTGGTATTAGATTTGTTTTTTTTTTAAAGAACAGAAATATTTATTGAGAGAAAGAAAGCTTCTGTCCGAGTGAGAGAGAGAGAGAGAGAGAGAAAGAGAAGGGGCCCCAAGTAGAATGCCAAAGATCCTGTACTTTCTAGGGATTTTTATAAAGTAAAACCACGAGGTGAGGTGGGTCTAAAGTGAGGAAGCTCGGAATTTTCAAGGTAAATGGGAATGAGGTGGGACAGAGCTAGGATCAACCAATAAGTTTAATTGTTCAGATAAAATTGACCAAATCAGGGACAAATGGGAAAGTGAGGCATGTAGCAACTGAGCATTATTTATGGATCAGTGACTCTTCCTGAGGGGCTTGGGATGGTGACTCCTGGCTTCTCAAGGTGATCCATACCTTATCCCTAATGTTTATAGTTAGGGTGTGGTTGTATTTGTTTTGCTTTCTGTTTTGAGATCTGGCTCACCGCAAGAGGTGTGTGTTTCCTCCAAGATTACAAGACATTTGGTCTTCTGCTGGCTTCCTCGTGGGCCTAGCCCTGTCTAATTGCCTATAATATTTCTAGCTAGCTCAGCTGCTCTCCTCTCTGAAGAAGTATCCGGAACTGCCGTGAGAGTTGGCATTAGATTTGAACTACGATGGATCAAAAAATTTTAAAATGGGGATAAGACTATTGCATGTGAGGCACATCATGTGAGAAGCCAGCACTGCAAGTGATAAAAGGAATCTACTAATAGTTAAGTAATATAGAAAACCTAAGAGTTTATTGACACACTTCAAGAGAACAGCAGTAAAAAAGCTGAGATTTGTATGTTTGACTTTTAACGTGAGGCGAGGTTCTGAAAACATCATCCCAGGAACACTTTCATCAGGTCATGGTGGCTTTGTTGTCTCAGTTCTGGGGATAAGCAGAGGTTGTTTGGAGACTGACGTAGATTTGTTTGACAAGGTCCAATGCCCTTGGACCCTGTTGCTAGAAACAGTCCTGCTGGGTAAAATTGATAAATGTTAGTGGTCAAGGGGATCAGAATAAAATATATATGTTTGTATTTAAGAGGAACTTTTGACATTATTTTGGGCTAGAAGAAGGAATAGTATTATTTGGGACATAATAAGAGGTTAGATCATCCAGAGATGTATATGTGTAGTTTTGCAGCATAGCTTACATGGTGGAAAGTTAGTGTTCTATACAGTTTCTCACTCAACTGCAATGTAGCCTTTAAAGAAACAATGGTAACATAAGTATGATTTCCTTCATTGCAGGCTGAGGGAACAGAAGAGTCAGAGTTGACAGTCTGAGGCTAACAAGGGAGGTGAGAAATGAAAATTGATAGTTTGCTTCCATAAAACAGTGCCTAAAAGAAAACAGGAGGTTGAAATGTATGTCAGACAAAGTACTGGGCAATTTGTGTAACATACCATGAAATTTTGAGGACATAAAGAAAAAGTGGGTATTTGGTCTCCCCCTTTCAAACATAACACCACCTTTCTATGATGGTGAAAATTATCAAAGGAAAATAAAGAAATCAGTATGCTGCGACGTACAAGGACATCTTTGTAGCACCTGTGTCTTAATTAGCAAATTTTAAGCAAGACATCACTTCCACTTGTCCAGAGCCCTCTCTTACCAGCACCACACACCTTCCATGGATGCCAACAGCATTAACTACCTCACTGTGTCCAGTGTCATTTTTCAGCCCTACATCCCAGTTTGGCTGATTCGAGCTCAACTGTCGGCAATACCATCACTAGCCTCTGCTTCCAGCATCACACCACAGCAACCAAGCACATGAAGTAAGCTCATGCAAAAGAAATAGGTGAGAAAGTTGAATGCACTGTCCTGCCAGGGAAGCGGTACTTTATGCTTTAAGAAATCATGTGGAAAATATGCAAGATACCAGGGATAGATCAAGAGGGTGCTTGGTACTCCGCAGGTATTCCATAAATTTCTAATAGTTTGAGTTTCAATTGTTTATTAACCCCTGATTAAAATAATAAAATGCTGCTATTTCTTGTTGTGTGGATTTTTGTAAGTTGATTTTCTCAAGAAATCAGGTTAATGTCAAGGAACATCTGGGGTGTTGTCAGATATCAGTTTAAATGCTTGATATTTTCTATAAAAACTACAAGTCACTTTAGTAATAAGCATAAGAAATGTGATTGTCTGATTATAGTAGTCCTCTTTATCTGTGGTTTCACTTTCCTGTTTCAGGTATTGACTGAAGTCTGGAAATATTAAATTCAAAATTTAGAAATAAGGAATACATAGGGATTTTTTTTCACGGTGCTGGATATCAAACCCTGGGTTTCAGGCATGCTGACCACAAACTCAACCACTTAACTTCATGACCAGCCCAGCAATTTTTAAGTTTTAAATTTTGAAGTGTTTTCAGTAGTATAATGAAATCTCTCACTGTCCTGCTCTGTCCCACGTATGACATAGCCTCACTGTGTATGCTGCCCACTCGGTAGTTACTTAGTAGTTTTCTGGCTATCAGGTCAGCTGTTAGGGTATTATAATATTTGTGTTCTATTAACCTTTCTTTTATTTAACCATGGCCCCAAAGTACAAGAGTAACAATGCTGGGAAATCAGATATGCCAAAAAGAAGCTGTAAAATGCCTCCTTTTAAAGTGAAAAGGCAAAGTTCTCAATAAGGAAAAATATGTATATGAGTGTTTATTATATAGATAGATAGATAGATATAGTTCAGTACTATCTTTGGTTGCAGGCATTCACTGAGAGTCTTAGAGTACAGGTGAGTGGGACTACTACATAAAGACACCACTTATACATTATGTAAAATCTGGAAAATATCAAATTATCTTCCATTCAAAGTTCCCAGAGAAACAATAATCAAAAATTACCCATCATACTAGTTTCCTTCTACTGCTGTAACAAAGTACTACAATTTTAGTGGTTTAAATCAAACAAATTCATTATCTTTCCATTCTAGAGGTCAGTCTGACCCAGGTTTTTCAGGCTAAAATCAGGTGTCAGCAGGCCTGTGTTCATAATGGAGGCTCCATTGGAGAATCTATTTCCTTGCCTTTTCCAGTTCTAGGAAGCCGTCCATGTGCTTTAGCTTGTGGCCCCTTTTTCATCTTCAAAGCCAGCAACTTGCCTCTCTCTAATCATTCCTTCTTAGTCATATCTCTTTCTGTCTGCCTTCTGCCTCTCCTACATTTAAGGACCTGTGTGATTATATTGGGTCTATAGAAGACTCTGAAACCCCCAACTTGGAAAAAATCGCGAATTTCAAATAAGGTCCGAAAAAAATGCCTATAAATGCCTATTTTTATAGTTTAGATCCTAAATATGTTATGTGTCCCATAGTATTGTAATTTAATTTAATTTAATACAATACTGTATTAATAAAACTTTAGAAGGTGCAAGGCATTTTGGCAGCATCTTAGGAAACTTAGGGCTTTAAGAAGAACAAAACTGAGTTCACTTCGGATAGCTACATGCGCTACAAAAACTTGTTACGATGTGAGAATGCTGGTATTACCTGCCAGAGATGAGTTACAAGGCAGCAGCCAATCAGCAGCAAGAAGAACTGACTAATGCTCTCGGATTGGCTACTTGCAAACCTCGACAAAAAAACAATTTTAGAGGCCGTCTGAGGTTTTCATGAAATTGCCAAAGTTTTAAAGAACAATTATTAGTTAGATTCTAAGGAAAAATCCCAAACGACTGAGGTTGCGAACTCTAAATTGTGACTTCTCCGGTGCATACTGTACTTGAACAATCCAGGATAATTTATTTGCTGATAAGCATCTGTATCCTTAATTCCTGCTTGTCATGTAACGTAACATATTCACAGATTCTGAAGGTTCTAAAATATGGACATCGGGCCGGGGATTTAGCTCAGTGGCTTAAGCGCCTGCCTGGCAAGCGCGAGGTCATGAGTTTGATCCCCGGTACCAAAAAAAAAAATAAATAAATAAAATAAAATAAATAAATAAATAAATAAAAAATAAATAAAATATGGACATCTTTGAGAGGGATGTCATTATTTTATTACACCCCTAATCCCCTATACTCAGAAACAGTAATCATAAAATTTCATAATGTGACTATTTTTTAACGTTTGCAGATATTGAAATGAGTAACGTATGTTATAGGCTGTTCCTCCACTCTAAAATAAGATAATGTGCATGGGAAATGGAGTTTTTTGAAAAACTGTAGACCAGTAGATCAGGCTCCACATTTAGCTTAGCTATAATCAGCAAGGCCACCTGGAATATAATGAATGGATACTAGAATCAGTAAGGTATTTTCTTTTCTGGTCCAGATGCCAGAGGAAATGAAATGAGTGTATTAGTGCGTGTTGACTCATGAACTGATCAACTGTTACCAGATAATGAAAGCTTTCTTTCTGGGAAGGATCAGGGGTGTGTGTTCCAATAAAAACAGGAACTACTGGCAGTCAGGTAACCTGGATGTGTTTACACTTGTAACATGACCTTCTACTAATCATGTTTCAGCATCCTGAGCTCTTTGACAAAGAAGAAAATGTGTTTATATATGTTCTAATAATTTGTGCCTGACTTGTAAATTATTTACTTTCTCCTTACAAGATTACAGAAATGTAAATAATAGTGCATTTTCTCATGGCAGGTCACTTGTGACTCATCATCAAAGATATTTACAGGATTGGCCTTCCTACTTAGAGACTACTCCAAGTATGAACTTGAAAACAGTAATGCAGTTCATGCTTTGAAGAAGTTTTAAAACAGCAAAAAATCTTTGAATAATCAAACCAATCAAGAATACCATTAAGCATTTACTTTGGGTAACAATTTAAACTACAAAGGGCTATGGTATTTAATCATTTATAAAGAACCTGTTCTCAAAACACTTTAAATTACTCAATCTTCATGTTATCTCTTTAAACAGAGGTAGTAAGAGACATTTTGGCAAGGTTTATCTTATCTGGTGATGAGGCAGTAGGGTCTTTCATTCCAACCTGACTCCTACCATTTTTCTCATATCTTTAGGTCCAAAGTTCTAAACCAACCAATACTGAGTAATAATAAAATCAGAGTTGGGGCCCAGAGTTAGATGTGTAATTTACTCCATTGCAAAAATTCATTGATAAGTGACAAGATATCTTCTTGGCCCTTGAGTTTTAGATAAAATGAAATCAATTCTCCAACTCCAAAGCTGATTTATAGAAATCTCTAGGTAGGTTTCATTCTCAAAGCCAACTCTGGCTCCAAACTTTTATGTCCTTAGTTTATGGATTATTGCAGTGCCTATATGTTTTGCTATTTCTTTTCCAGTCTGTAGACACACACACAGACACAGACACACACACACACACACACACACACACACACACACACACTGTCTTCCTAGGAGGTGCTTTGGACAGGAAGTAGATTTGACTGAAGATCTGAGGGAACTACATGAGACTGGTGATTTTACCACGAGAACTTTTACTCAGTCTCTGTTAACTTCACCAAGTGCTCCAGTTTCATATTACCTACTCATCTCCTGCTCTCCTTTCTCTCTGGGCCTACACAAATTCCTCTGGTTTCGTCAGGGACATCGTGTTGGCCATTTCTTGACTGCCTCAGCTCTTTCTCATCATCCTCAAGTGCTCCCTTCCTCCAAATGCCTTATCAAGGTATTTCTCCAGGCACTGTTTTCTTCCTGAGAGGAATTCTGGTAAGATAATAATAATCTCAACCCTGTATAATTTATTTTTCAACTCTAGTGTTTTCAGCTCAGGGAAGACTAGCATTTCTTTCATTCAAAAAAATTTTTTGTGCGTATTTCTTTCATGCCATGCTATTTTATGCCAGACACAGCTGGGAACACAACAGGGTATTAGAGATAATCCTGGCCCTTGAAGAGTTTTGGTCTTCTGGAGGAGAAATGCTATGATACAAATAATTTATTAATAGCTTTGTGGTAAATACCACAAAGGAAAATCTCAAATATTATCTGGAAGGGTGAGGTAGTGGTGAAAAGGGGTGAAGGGTGAGATAAGGTTTCCCTCATGACATTGAGTTTGCCCAAGATTAGAAAGACTGGTTTATTCTTGGGTCATTGTTTTTTCCTCCTTTTGAAAATGCTACCTCTCCATAGGGAATTAAAATAAATACAACATTTATTGAATTTCTGTCCAGAATTAATTTATTATTTCAAGAAAAATTTACCAAGGGGCTTTTTTTTCACCTTGTACTGTGCTAAGAGTACGTGGAATTTATAAATAGTCTGGTGTGAGGTGTGTATGTGTGCATGTGTGTGTGTTTCACAGAAAAAAAATTTATATAAAAATAAAGAATTATGATAAATTTAGACAGTGTGAAATGAAGTAACTAAAACTGGGTGGCAAGATGAATGGATGGTCAGGGAAGGCTCTGCCATAAAGGAGGATCTTAAGCAGAGTCCTGGGTAGTGAGGAGCATACTAAGGAGTGTGTTTCACCAATGAATGGTATGTTCAAAGGCTCTGATGCGGAAATAGCACTGCTGTTTTTTTTTTCTGACCACAGAAAAAGGCAATGGCAAATAAGTGAGAGGAATAGGGGTGGAAGGTTGTTGGTGAGAAACCAAGGCCCCATTTAAGTATAGTTTTTTCCCCCAGACTAAAATGCATCTATAACTGGGGGAGTGACTTATTTATGTTTCAAAAAAATCCTTGTAGGTGTAGGTCATAGAATAGATTATTGTCTTCTTCTTCTTGTTTTTTTTTTTTTTTAGGACAAAGGGATCAAACTCATGACCTTGGGTTTACCAGACAAGTGCTTGAGCCGCTGAGCTGAGCTAGATCCCTAGCCCCATAGAATAGATTATTAAAGGGTTTTATAGTAAGTAATCTAAGCCTCTATTGATACAGAATTGGTTGTAAATTATGGTATAATTACACAATAGAATACTACGAAACCATTAAAAACGGTGGCATGTATATGTGTAACATGGAAAGATGTCCACATTATAGCAACTGGGGAAAAATTAAGTTACGATATAATATGTGCATTACTTTTTGTTTTTCAGTCTGAAAAGATCTAAACAAAAATACTCTTATGGTTAATTTTTAAATAGTAGCAAACTAGAGATTTTTCTTTTTTGAATTTTTTATGTTTTCTAGTTTTTCCACTTGAGTAATAAAAAAAGGCTTGTAACACTAAGTTTAGTAGACAGTAGATCAGAATATAGCCTGACAGAGAAAACATTTCAATACAATTTGGTGGCATTTTCATTTTTAATTATGTTATTTTGTCTGTTTTATAACATGAATATTTTGTTGCAAATTTTAAATGTTATTCCATAAAATTTATAATGGAAAACTAAAAATGTGATTATATTATGTAGGTTTCCTCAAAATTAAAGTTCACAGAATTTTTCTTTTCTGCATGCATCAAGGTCTTTGATATCAATATTTTCTCAGAAACAATGTGAAGTTCTCTCCCACTTGCATGGGGACTTTTGTGAGTGCTTCTGACCATGCTGTCTTGTTTTGGTTTTTGAATTAGAGTTAGAAAATATTTTTAGTATTATTCCATTTAAAAGTTGCAATAAAAACAATTTGAAGAATAGCAAACTGATATTGCATGGAATATATTTGAACTCCAGATTTTTTTATGAGTCATTGTTTCTCTATTTTTACTCTGAAAGCACTGCATAATTCTAGATTTGCACTATTCTTTTTTTTTACAGTTTTTACCATGGAGCGAAGCTGTAAGTCCCTCAAATATCAGCATTCCTATAACAGTAGCACATCTGACCAGGACATGTGATTTTCTTAGTGTAACTATGTGGGTTTTACTTTCCTGCAATCATGGTCTTTCTGAATTCCCTTTGTTAATTTCAAAGGCATCTTTTAAATTTAAAATTTCACGTCATCTTTTACAACAGTAGATTGCTATAAATATAATGTCTTTTCACTTGCATTCTTGCAAAAACTGAATGTTATTTATTTTTGCTTGTGGTTCATTACATCTTTTTGACATGGCTTTCTGTCACTACTGTGGAAAACAGCTTAGATTTCCTAGATCTTCCGATGATCCGTGTCCGTAACAACTTTAAATAAACTGTGGGAAAGATGTATACCTTACTAATTATGCTGCAGGAAAAAGTGTGAATAAAAAGCTATTTTTTAAAATAATTTTATTTAAAGAGGAAAAAACAAAACAAAATAAAACAGAATAAAGGGTAGCAACCATACAATATTCCAAGGAAAAAAGGAAAAGTACAACAAGAATAAAACCTAAGAAATTATTACTTGACTAATTACGTACTGACTTCTTGGATATAGTTGTTCAAATTACAAAGTTAAAACATGTAAAGTAGATGTTCAAACAGTGAGACTGTTAACAGTTCTGCTCCACGATCTGACAAAAACAACAATATGGTCATCCATCTTACCCACTCAAATATACATGCAATTATATCAATAGGGTAAAATTAAACACAACAAAACAGAGCAAAGCGGATCACAAGAAAGCAATGTAAGACATAAATTTCAAAGCTAGACAATTGGAGATATTCACTTTCTATCATATTGACTCTTGTTTTCTTCCAAATAGTTGT
>PVJX010010665.1:0-56112 GCA_004027295.1 Dolichotis patagonum
TAGACTATCAATGGCAGAAAAATAGAATAGCAGAAATGAGGCAGAGAAGATTGGCTATAATCTCTAGTATAGAGGGCCTTGAAATACTAACAGAGAGAAACACAGGCAGAGTAGATCAGGAGATAGGGTCCATTGAGCTGCTCTATATAGGGAGGCAGTGGGACCCAAAACAAGCAGTGCACCCCATGGGAGTGAAAAGTGAGGAACTGTCTAAAAAAGGGAGGCAGAGGATACTGTTAATGGGGTAACAAGATTTAGAATTTACATTATTCTCACCACTCTGCTTGGATGGATTATGTGCTATTCTAGTTTGTCTACTTATGCTAGACTTGAGGACATGGTCAGCTATCCCAAAAATAACAGGACATATTACGGTAATCACCCCTAATTTTCCTATCAACTTAATCTGAAGCCCTTTATAACTTATACTGTCTTATTATAGCTGATCTTATTTGAATCTGGTTTGTTAGATTGTTACTTTGTATTGACTGATTTTATTTAAATCTGTTGTGATGGATAGCATCAAGTCTAAGAGTATAGGCAACTACACTGAAGATGACAAGATTCACTAAGATACCCACTCTGGTTTGATTATTACTTGCTTTTGAAGTCTTATAATGTTTCTAATGCTTTGTTTTTATTAATGTTGTTATGTACTGCTGAGACACCATGGTAACCATTGTAGATCACCTTGTATTGCAGTTTTATGTGACTTTTCTGCCTCATGCTTTTCTAGGAATTGTTTTATCTTGCTTTGTTTTGTTTTTCCTGCTAATACAGAAATGATAGATATACATGTAAAGACTTACGCATATGTAGAGCTTATAAACAGTTTACGAGAACCAACTATATAACACATGTTGAAATAAACAACTACTTTGAAGAAAAAGAGACACTACAATACCCAGGGCTGATTCCATAATGTCATGATGTGAAGTCCAGCAAAACTATCACTTTTTGTTCAAAGTGATCTTAGCTTGCTTTGCCTTGTTTAAGTTCAACACACATGAAGGTATGGACAGCTGTTTTTAGGAGAATGCGAGACACTCTGACAGCCATTCATGGCTTCCCTAATGTCTGGTCTTGAAGACCTGTAATGCCCTCCTCGTCCTGCTCAGATTAATTCCATACTAGGTTGTTTCATGTGAATTCCCTATATGTGACAATATGGACAACTATTTGGAAGAAAACAAGAGTCAATATGATAGAGAGTGAATATCTCCAATTGTCTAGCTTTGAAATTTATGTCTTACATTGCTTTCTTGTGATCCTCTTTGCTCTGTTTTGTTGTGTTTAATTTTACACTACTGATATAATTGCATGTATAGTTGAGTGGGTAAGATGGATGACCATATTGTTGTTTTTGTCAGATCGTGGAGCAGAACTGTTAATAGTCTCACTGTTTGAATGTCTACTTTACATGTTTTAACTTTGTAATTTGAACAACTATTTCCAAGAAGTCAGTATGTAATTAGTGAAGTAATAATTTCTTAGGTTTTATTGTTGTTGTACTTTTCTTTTTCTCCTTAGAATACTGTATGGTTGCTACCCTTTATTCTGTTTTATTTTGTTTTGTTTTTTCCTCTTTAAATAAAATTATAAAAAAAATTTAAAAAAAAGAAAATCTCTACTCACATAGGGTGGAAAACGCAGAGGAAATGGACAAATTTCTAGAAACATATGAATTACCAAAGCTCAATCAAGAAGATATAACTATTTTGAAAAACCCAATATCAGCTACTGACATAAAAAATGTTATTAAAAACTTACCAACAAAGAAAAGCCCAGGTCCTGATGGATTCAAGGCTGAATTCTATAAGAAATTTAGAGAAGACTCAATGCCAACATTCCTTAACCTCTTCAATGAAATTGGAACAAAAGCAGTCCTACCTAAATCATTCTTGGAGGCACATACCTCCAAGATACCAAAACCAGAGAAAGACCCAACCACAAAGGAGAACTATAGACCAATCTCACTAATGAACATCGATGCAAAGATTCTCAATAAGATACTGGCAAATAGAATGCAGCAAATCATCAAGAAGATTATACACCATGACCAAGTAGGATATATTCCAGGAATGCGGGGGTGGCTTAACATATGCAAATCAATAAATGTAATACACCACATCAACAGAGCCAAAAATAAAAATCACATGATCATTTCAATAGACGTAGAAAAAGCTTTTGATAAAGTCCAACACGTGTTCATGATAAAAACCCAAGAGAAACTCAGATTACACGGTATGAACCTCAATCTCATAAAGGCTATTTATGACAATCCAACAGACAACATTATACTAAATGGACAAAAACTGAAAGCCTTCACTCTAAAATCAGGAAAAAGACAATGATGTCCACTATCACCACTGCTTTTCAATATAGTTCTAGAAATATTAGCCAGAGCAACCAGACAAGAGGGAGAAATAAAAGGAATAAAGATATGAAAGGAAGAACTTAAATTATCATTATTTGCAGATGACGTGATCTGCTACATAGAAGACCCCAAAAAATCAATTAAAAGACTACTAGAGGTAATAAACAAATTCAGCAGTGTAGCTGCATACAAAGTCAACACTCAAAAATCAATAGCACTCCTGTACACAAAAAACTCACTGAGAGAGAAATTATGGAAATATTACCTTTCACAATAGCATCTAAAAAATGAGATACTTAGGAATCAACCTAACCAAGAATGTAAAAGATCTATATGCTGAATAGTATACTGCCCTAAAAAAGGAGATTGAAGAGGATATTAGAAAATGGAAGGATATCCCCTGCTCTTAGTTAGGAAGAATCAACATTGTGAAAATGGCCATACTCCCAAAACTGTTATACAGATTCAATGCAATCCCAATCAAAATACCATCAACATGCTTTACAGATCTAGAAAAAATATTCCTAAAATTCATCTAGAAACAGAAGAAACCTAGAATAGCAAGGGAAATTCTGAGCAACAAAGGCAAGACAGGAGGCATCTCAAGCCCTGATTTGAAACTATACTACAAAGCCCCAGTCATAAAATCAGCATGTTACAGGCAAAGAAATAGACCTGATGATTAATGGAACAGATTAGAAGATGACAACACTACTATAAAGATACTCAGCCACCTTATATTTGACAAAGGGGATAACCATGTTCACTGGAAAAAAGATAGCCTCTTTAATAAATGGTGTTGGAAAAATTGGCTTTCCACATGCCAAAAACTGAAAATAGACCCATACCTATCACCATACACTAAACTAAAGTCAAAATGGATCAAGGATCTAAATATTAAAACAGAAAAACTAAATCTACTGGAAGACAAAGTAGGTAAAAACATTGGAGACTTAGGGATAGGGAGAGAATTCATGAATAAAATGCAAACCACACGGTAAATACTTCAAAGAATCAACAACTGGGATCTCATATTACTAAAAATAATTTGCACTTCAAAAGAAATCACCAACAAAGTGAAAAGAAAACCCACAGAATGGGAAAGAATCCCTCAGACAAAGGACTTACATCCAAAACATATAAAAAACTGAAAAACATCAAGCCCCCCAAATTCAAAGACCTTCTCAAAAAATGGGCATTGGAGATGAACACACAGTTCTCAGATGATGATACACAAATGGCAAATAATTACATGAAGAAATGTTCAGCATCACTGGTCATTTGAGAAATGCAAATTAAAACAGCATTCTTATTTCATCTCACCCCAGAAAGAACAGCTGCCATGAAGAAAACAACTGATAACAAATGTTGGTGAGGATGCAGTGAAAAAGGAACACTCCTCCACTGTTGGTGGGTGTGCAGACTGGTGCAACCACTGTGGAAATCAGTATGGAGATTCCTTGAAAAAGTAGGATTGGAATTTTCATTCAATCCAGCTATTCCCCTCCTGAGTATTTTTCCCTCCAAAATTGAAAAGGTCAGGTCACAGTGATATATGTGTGCCTATTTCATAGGAGCACAATTTGTGATAGCTAAATCTTGGAAACAACCAAAATGCCCATCAACCGCAGAGTGAATGAAAAAAATGTGGTATTTTTATACAATGGAATACTACTCAGCCATAAAAAATGCTGATGTTGTGGCCTTCATAAGTAAATGGAGCCAACTTCAAAATATCATCATTAGTGAAATAAACAAGACTCACATGAGTAAATATCACATTATCTCTCTAGTGTAAAAAATAAAAACTGACCCACTACTGGGATCCAAAGAGTATGATAGATATTGTGAAAGTGAAAGGGAAAGAAAGGGCTCTAAAGAGTACAATGAAATGTATAGTGTGTAAGATAGTTGAGCATATTACTGGATTTCTGTTGGAACATTGAACAGAAGGATTTGCACTGCCAACGTTTGAGTGTCTAGCCACTATTTATGCTTTGATTTTGTAACTCTGGCAACTATTTTTTGAGATGACAGTGAGTAATGTATCAACTAGTGATTCTAAGATGAGAATTTTTTTCTTTGAATTCCTTGAATTCAGTATTGTTCTACCCTTTTATGCTTTTCTATTTTCTTTTATTTCTTTGAAAAAAGAAAGAAAAGAAAAATATGCAATATAACAACCATTGTTAAATATCTTTCATTCTGTTGTGAAAACCTATATTGATATTGTTTTGAGTTTGTCGCTGTTGTTTATGCCTTTTGCTTTTTGTTCTTCTTTTCTGACTTTTCTCTTTTTTAAATAAATAAAAATGTAATCCCATTAAACATTTCTTTAAAAACTGGAAATTAGAGGTCTAAGGGCTCTGAGCAGCTCTCAACCTCAACTGTGCTGTTCTGGCAGAAAGAGAGGATTAACTAGATCCTGTCACATCACAGTCATCTTCAGCATCACATATGTCATTCTATGAGTGCTGACTATAGAAGAGGCACCTTTGTAAGCAGCTGAGTCACTATTCTCACACCACGAAGTACATATTATTTTTTTCTACTCTAACATAGTAGGAAACATAGGCACAAGATCATAAAGTAACTTCTCTAGATTCAAACCATGATTAAGGTATAAAGTCAGTATGTGAGCCCTGTATTTAGTTCATCTATCTAGCTAGTCGAAGATAATGGAAAAATCACTGCTAGAGCAGGCTTATTATTTTCACTACTAGAATAAAAACCATTACTACAAATAAGACATTAGAACATGACTGAATAGAAGAGGGGCCTCATTCAGAGATACTCAGAGAAAGTCAACTAAAACACAGGTACTTGGAAGAGGAGGGACCTATGCTGAAACTAAAATCAATCTGACATGAAAGACTAATAGATCAAACAAAATATGGATAAAGGACTTAATCAAATGGTGAACCATTTGATTAGTGACCCACCTTAGTGCTGGTGGGTCACTAGATTGGAATGACTGCCCATCATACCTGGAATTTTAAAGGGAAAAAAGGATGTATTACAATACTGTGGCTAACTTAAGCCATACAGGATAGACTTGGGACACAAGGCCCCTGTCTCTTTTGCTGTTCTCTAAATAGAAGATGCTATAGTCCGGCAGTAAATTCCACTGACATGAACTGCTCCCTCCGTGATGATCAGCAAGTTTTACTTTTCTTTCCTTTTCTGTTTTTTTTTCTTTTCTTTTTTCTTTTCTCCCCATTCTGTCTGTGCACAAGCATGCTAACTGCAAATGCCAGGAACAAGGTTAAAGCCTACAAAGGTGTGTAGTAAATGGAGCAGCTAACCCCTCTCCATTGGCCTGTGGTTAGAAAGGCATGGGAAGTTAAACAGCCCTGCACCTGGGGACTGTGAAGCTGCAGGCTGTCCTTCCACTGCCACGGGTGGGAGGAGAGAGGTACCCCATAGCACCCCCTATTTTGCCCGAGGAGGTTATACACTAAAGCAGAGGTGGGTGACTGTGGCAACAGAACTTGTAAAGCAATGAATGGGAAGCTAGCACTGCATCTCAGGGGAGGAGAAAGAATTGGGACTGAGTGGCCTTGAACTGCAACAGCAGGAGCAGAGGACCAGATCATATCACAGCATCCAACCCCAACCTGCAAGAAACAACCTGAGAGGACAGAGACCTGCCAGGGGAAGAGGAACACTGAAGGCCGAGCAAGGACCAGGAGGAGTCAAAGGTGCATGTGGCTGGGAACAGCCTCCATCTCTGTCTGAAAACAGCACAGCAATTGTGACAGAGACGCAGCCAAGAAAAACAGGGTAAGGAGTTGGAGGCCACTAAGGGCCAAACAGGAAGTGCTGGCTGAAGACTCTGGCCCCAGGCCCCCACATCTGGAGGCCAATATCAGTCACAAATTAAGGACAAACTCTACTATAGGCTTGGCAGCACTATCCAGTAGATTTGGATTTTTATTTTATTTTTCTCTCTTTTTTTGTCTTTTATCTGTATTTTTGTTCTAATCTGTTTGTTTTCTTTCCCCATTTCCTCAATATAACTCTCTAAACTTAATCATATTTTCATAAGAGTAAATAAATAGTTTCTCTAGTTTTTCTAATCAACTTCAATAAATCTCTTGCTTATTTCCTTCATTCTTTTTCTTCTGCCCTTGTTTCTAGCTTCCCAAAGGTTGTATGATCATCCTTTATCCTGCAGCCTAGCTTCTATTTCATATCTTTGCAGTTTTCTCTGTTCTATCCCCCATCCTTAAATTTCCCTACTGCAGGGTAAAATCACTCTAAAAGAAGAAACACTTTGCATACAAGCTCTCAAGTTATAATCAGCTCTGTTACATAACTATAGATTTTGCTTTTATGGTTAAAGTTACAAAATTAATAGTTACCACAGTTTGTAAGTTTGTAAACTGTGCTTGATGCTATTGCCAGTGCTAATTATACTATTTTAGCTAGGATGTCATACCTGTTTTAATCAGTTGTTCTCCTTTCTGTAACAATGCTGGGAAGTTCTGGGGTAATAACCTCAGTACACCCCAGCACCAAAGGAGTAGGGGATGAGCCAAACAGATACCAACATCTCAACCTGAATTAATTAGAAAGGTAAGATCTTAGGACAGACACAAATCAAGAACCTCATACACACAGAAGACATTCTGAAGAAGAAGTCTTGCCTAGAGAGGCCTCACCTACCACAAAAACTTAGAAGAATCAACATGGAAAACAAAATAAAAACTTTTGAAATAGAAAATGATAAGAAACAGAAGCAAAATGCAACTTCAGACCTCCAGCCCACCCATAACAAGTCCAGGAGACAAGGAGATAGAAGAAAATGAAAGACACTCATTTGATATTTCTTAAATGATAGCAAATAAAGTAGAAAAACAAATCTATGAGGCTACAGAGGAAATCAAATCAGAAATAATCACTCAAGTAAAAAGAAAAGAAATGTCAACATTTATAAAGCAATTGCTCCATAAATCTAGAGATAGATTTAAAAAATATGATTATAGGAAGACGATGAAACCCATGAATGATCAATATAGAAAAGAAACAGAACGCATGAAACAGATTCAAACAGATTTCCAGGCAATTAAAAAATTCACTGAAAGCAGGGAAAACTGTTTGAACAAAACTGAAGACGTACTTTTAGACCTTGAAGATAAGATCTCAGCTAGCAATTATAAAAGGAAAGATCTCTTGAAAATAAAAAAAATCAGGAAATAACAATTGAACAGCTGCAAGATGATTCAAAGAAAAATAATATAAGAATAATTGGTGTCAATGAAAAAGCAATAGTCAACACAAATAATAAAAAAAAAACTATTTGCAGAAGTAATAGCAGAAAATTTCCCAAGAATGGGAAAAGAATATGGCATACAGTGTAAGTGAAGCATATAGAACTACAATTAGTTATTACCAAAATAAATCTACTCCCAGACTTACAATAATCAAGATTCAGCACAACACAGAACATTAAAAGCTGTTAAAGCAAAGAAATAGATCACCTATAAAGGAAAATACATCAGAATCATGGTAGATTTCTCAACATAAATTCTTAAGTCAAGAAGAGATTGGAGTGAAGTATTTTAAGTTCTCAAAGAAAACAACTTCCAACCCAGATTGATGTACCCTGCAAAACTATCTTTCAAAATTAATGGAGAAATAAGATACCTCCAGGACAAAACATAACTGAAGAAATTCATGACAACCAAACCAACCCTACAAAGGGTACTGAGAGATACTCTAGACAGAGATAAAATGACCACAATTACAAGAACAACAACAGAAAGAAACCACCAAGAAGGGCAAGCAATTAAACAGAGGAGAAAAATATGGAACCAACAGCAGGAAAATAACACAACAACGATAAGCCAATACATATCAGTCATAACCATCAATGTAAATGGCCTCCATTCAGCAATCCAGAGAAACAGAATGGCAGAATGGATTGGAAATAAGATCCAAAATACGCCATATATTTAAAAAAACATGTTTAACTCAAAAAAACATTCATAGATCATAAGTCAAAGGGTAGAAAATATTACTTCATGCAACAGGAATCCAGAAAAAAGCAGGGGTAGCTATTGGGTTTGCAGACAATGTGACTTCAAATGAAGAATTGATCAAAAGAGATAAAATAATTATTAGGGGAAAACTTTCAGAGGAGGAGATAGAAAGCATAATTATATATGCAACAAATATAAGGGCACCCAACTATATAAGTCAAATATTAATAGATATAAAAAATCAAATGAGTAATAACACATTTATAATGGAGGACCTTAATTCCCCACTGTCACAAATAGATAGATCAATCAGACAAATTCAGCAAAACAATCCGAACTTAACTAAACCTATGAGCAAATAGACTTAGTAGGTGTTTAGAGTGTTCCACCCAACAAGATCAAAATACACATTCTTCTCTGCTGTATTTGTCACATTCTGTAAAACAGATCTATACTAGCCCATAGAACATGCTTAAGTAAATGCAAAGGAACTGAAATTATTCCATGTATATTATCTAGCCATAGTGCATTGAAATTGGAAATTAATAGAAAAAGAAACTGCCAAATGTACACATGGAAATTGCATAACATACTCTTAAACAATTAATGGGGTCACAGATGAGATAAAAATTTTTTTTAAAAAATCTACAATTCAATGAAAATGCAGATACAACATACCAGAAGCTGTGTAACAAACACAATGAAAGCAGTCTTAAGAGGGACATTTACAGCAATGAATTGTCATATCAAGGAAACAGAACAAGCACATTAAACAACTTAATGTTGCACTTAAAGCTTCTTGAAAAAGAAGAGTAAGTCAAGCCCAAAGCTCATTGAAAATACAAAATTATAAAGATCAGAGCAGAAATTGATGGAATAGAAACTAAGAAAACTACAAAGAATTAATGAATTTAAAGGTTGGTTCATTTAAAAAATAAAGAAAATTGATAAAACTTTAGAAAATCTTATCAAAAAAGGAAAGAAAAGACATAAATAAATGAAATAAGGAATGAAAAGGGTGAACTCACTAGACATCCTTTTGTAATTCAAAAGATCATCAATACATACTTTGAAAATCTTTACACTCACAGGATGGAAAACGTAGAACAAATGGACAGATTCCTAAATATGTATGAATTACCAAGGGTGAATCAAAAAGATATAAAATTTTGAAAAACCCAGTATTAGTTAATAAAATTGAAAATGTAATTAAAAACCTACCTACAAGAAAAGCCCAGATCATGATGGATTCACTGCTGACTCCTACAAGAAATTTAGAGAAGATTTTAATAATCATACTTCTCAAACTCTTTAATGAAATTAAAAGGGCAGCAATACTCCCTAATTCACTCCTAGAGGCAAGTATTACCCTGATACAAAAAACAGAAAGAGACTCAACCGAAAAAAGAGACCTATAAGCCAATTTTCCTAATGAACATAGATGTAAAAATCTTCAATAATATACTAGGAAACAGAATGCAGCAAATCATAAAGAATATTATATACCACAACAAAGTAAGACTCATCTCAGTTATGCAGGGATAGTTTGACATATGTAAATCAATAAATTTAATACACCATATTAACAGAGTCAATGAAAAAAAATCATGTGATCATCTCAACAGAAGCAGAAAAAGCTTTTGACAAAGTCCAGCACCCATTTATGATAAAAGCCCTACATAAAACTGGAATACATGGTCTTTATCTCAATCTAATAAAAACTATCTATGGCAAATCAACAACCAATATCATAATAAATGGACAAAAACTGAAAGCTTCCACTCTAAAATCAGGAACAAGACACAGAGGTCCACTATCACCACTTCTATTTATATATATATAACCAGAATAATTAGACGAGAGAGCGAAATAAAAGGAATAAGGATAGGAAAGGAAGAAGTTAAATTACAATTATTTGAAGATGACATGATACTAATAGAAGACCCCAAAATTCCACCAAAAGACTTATAGAATTAATAAACAATTTCAGTAGTTTAGCTGTATACACAGTCAACACTCAAAAATCAAATACATTCCTTCACACAAACAACAAACTCATAGAGAGAGATTAAGTAAACTACACCCTTCACAATAACATCCAAAAAACCAAAATACTTAGGAATCAATCTAACACAGTAAGTGAAGGATCTATATATTTAAACTTACAATACTACAAGAAAGGAGATCAAAGAGGATATCAGAAAATGGAAATATATTCCTTGTTCATGAATAGGGAGAATCAATATTGTGAAAATGGAAAAATTATTATACTGATTTAATGCAATCTTGATCAAAATACCATTAGCATATGTCACAGAACTAGAGAAAACATTCTGAAAATTCATCTGGAACCAAAAAAGCCCTAAAATAGCAAAAGATACCCTGGGAAAGAAAGACAAGATGGAGGCATCTCAATGCCTACTTGGAATGATACCAGAGAGCTACTATGAAAAATTCAACAGGCCACTGGTGAAAAACAAACAAACAAACCAACAAACAAGAAAAACAGAACTGAAGACCATTGGAACAGATTAGAAGATGCAGACACAACTCCAAACACACTCAGCTACCTTATCTTTGACAAAACAGCTAAACATGTTCACTGGAAGAAAGACAGTCTCTTTAATAAATGATGCTGGAAAAACTGGCTCTACAGGCCAAAGACTAGACCCATGTCTATCATCATGCAGTAAACTAAAGTCAAAATTGATCAAAGATGAAAATATTAAAACAGAAATATTAACTCTGATGGAGGACAAAGTAGGTAGAAATCTTGAAGACATAGGTGTAGGTAGAGTTCAACAACACAATGCAGACTGCACAAGAAATAATTCAAAGACTCAAATGGGATCTCACATTATTAAAAAGGTTTTGCACAGCAAAAGAAATCACCAACAAAGTGAAAGCATAATCTCCACGATAGAAAAAATTTTATCCAATTTTCCTGCAGACACATACAAATAATTGAATAAAATCAGACCCTCAAATTCAAAGACCCAATACAAAAAAGGGCATCTGAGATGAGTACATAATTCTTAGATGAAGAAATACAAATGGCAAATAAATATATAAAATAACTTGTCCAACATCACTGATCACTTGAGAGATGCAAATTAAAGGACTGAGATTCCATCTCACTCCAGAAAGAATGGCTGTTACCAAGAAATCAACGAATGACAAATACTGGAGGAATTTCCTATGGGGAAAAAGGAACACTTCTCCATTGTTGGTAGAAGTGTAGACTGCTGCAACCATTGTGGAAATCAATGTAGAGATAAACTCAGATTAGAGGTCCCATTCAACCCAGCTATTCCCCTTTTGGGTATCTTCCCAGAAGAAATGAAAACATCATAACACAGTGACATATGTGCAGCCATGTTTATAGCAGTACATTTTGTAATAGCTAAATATTGCAAACAACTTAAATGCCCATCAGCTAAGGAGTGCACAAAAAAGGATATGTTGCTTTTATACAATAGAGTACTACTCAGACACAAAGAAGGATAAACTTGAAACTTTTACGCATAAATGTATGCTAAATAAGACCATACTTATAAGTGAAATAAATCAGACTCCCATACAGAAACATTGTATTGTCTCCCTGGTATGAGAAACTGAAAGAGTAAATTTCTAAAATGTATGACAGTTACTGTGAAATGAGAAGAAATTTTTCAAAAGTAACTAGGATGGGTGAAAGGGGAAAGAAAAGTTAGAAAAAGTGAAAAAAAATGCCAGTCAGTTATACTTCTAATGCCTCTTAGTTCAATAAAAAGGAAAGGTTGTACTAATATTAATTGGAGAAATTTTTATGCTCATCTTTTGTACTCTGAGCAACTACTTTAAAATAACATGTAATTTGTTACCTATTATTATTATTTTATGAAATTTTGTTTTATCTTTTTCCATAAAATTTTTAAAAATCCACTGTTGGACAAGTCAGAGAATCTTTAAAAATACTATCACAACAGCAATAGGCTGCATACCTTGTTCGATCATATAAAATCACTGCATTATATTTCAGAATGAATGTATAGTAAGTCTGTTGAAAATAATATTCTATGTATTTTGTCACTTTTCCATTTACACAGCAACATATTTATTTATCAATACAAACTAGAGAAGTGATACACAATAGAGGTGGTGGTTGGGATATATTACATTCTCAAGGAAATTTGTTTTACAGATACACATTCACCTAGGTAAACATGGAAGACTGAGTGAGAGTGAAGAAACCAGTAGGAAAAACATCTGCACGGTTTAAAAAATTATCCTAGTCCATTATGACACAATGGCCATTGAGTTACTGTCAACCAGCACAAATACCTTCTCAAGGCAGCTCAGTCCACTGATCTAGCACATACAACCCTTATATCATGCAGATAAAGTCCGTACAGAGTGGCAATTAGTTAGAAATGTGGTCTCTGAGTCAGATGGTTTGGATCTAAATAACAGTCCTGTTTTTGTTGGGTAGACTTAAGTCAGTTGCTGAAACTGCAGCCATTAGTTTTGCCATTTTTTAAAATGGGACAATAATTTTCTTATCACATAGGATTATTAAATAAATGAAATAATGCAAGTAAGATACTTAAATGATACTTTAGTGAATAAATTATATTATAGCTAGTCTGGTCAGTACATATTTTCTATTAATCTATTAAATTTTCAAGATCTTAGACTATAATAAACAAATGATATTAAAGATCAAACAAATCTTTTTCCTTATGATCTTGTTAAATTAAAATCAAAATCTATATTTTCAAGCCTTCAAGTTTGTATGTAAGAAAGGTATAGTCATAATAATCCTTTCCTTAGTTATTTGGGAATTCATTCCAAATGTCTGGAAAGAGGTATGCAATGTAAACTTTAGTGATTTATAAAGACATATAATTTAGAGACTGCTAATTAATGCTAAAGTACATGTGATTTCAAATCTGTATATACTATAGGCATATACTATTTCTTCTGAAACATACAGAAAATGTAATATAGGAATAGGCAAATGTCCAGCAATCAGTCAGCACATGCTCCAATAATTTATCCTCTGGAGAATAGGGAATTCATATGAGTATCTCTGCAAAGCTATAGAACACACTTCAAATGCCATTTCTGACTGCTAATTCATGTCCCAAACACAGAGCTACTGTTTTAAATATATCTTCCTTGAGATTATTTTATAATTTTTTCCATATCAGTTCTAAAGAACTTAGTAAGAATATTACTAACCCACTGAAAACAGATTTAGTTTATCTAATACTCATCTTCCCAGAATAGAGAGACAAATTAATAGTAGCTCTGGAACTATTGGTTTGGTTAATACACACAACATAATCTTTTATTTATGTATACTTTTCATAACTTTACATACTCTAATAGTTTTCTCGGGGGGTTTATAATGTTCACCATATATTTTACGTGATCTGCTATGTTTACTCACCATCTTGCAATTAGGCTGGGCTGGATGACTAATTCTATATAATAAATTGTGAGTAGGAATAATATCTATTACTCTTGGACAAAAGCATAGAAGTGAATTCTTCATGCATTCTTTTCATTTATGAAATGTGGCCAAGGATGACAAAGGGAATGAAATGCCCGACAGGGCTTCTAGAGACATGAAATAGTGTGGGAGATCCTCCTCCAAAGTCAGGTGACCAGTGAGGATCCAGTGGTGGATCATTTGTTAGCATAGGTCTCTGAACGATTGTGTAGAATGTAGGCCCCTGGCTGATATGCTTAGAACATTCGATAAGCATAAGAAATAAACCTTTGTCACGTAAGCCATTGAAATTTAAGGTTAATTTGTTATTGTAGGATAAAAACGACTATCTTGAGTAATGCAGAAAATGCTACTGTAATAAAAACCTAAACTGTGTGGCTAGAGTCAGATACTGGTATAGGAAGCTGGATTCCTAAAGCCATTTGTGCCATACAGTGCAACACATTTGCTTGAAGGTTGTCTTTCACAAATTGGGAGATAAATCATGGATAGAACATGTACCTTATGAATTGAATTTTAAAGGAAGGGATTCTGAAACTATGATTAGAATATGGTGACAATATTTTGGAAGGGTATTCAGGGTGGCTCCTTTGATTAAGATAAATTTGCAATGAACCATGAAATAGAATTGAGAGAATCTAAAAAATTGAGATCTTACAATATTGGAAAAGCTAAATTATGAGCTCTATAAACAGGAAATAAAGTCAAGGAAGACTGAGTAACAAAAGTCCATTAAATTTTAACCTGTGTCAAAGATAACATTGCAAGAATAGCTTTCATGTGTATAAAAATTGGTGAGTTCATTATGATGCCCTAGGAGAAATACCAAATTAAAGATGAAGCACTTTAAAAATATTTTGACTAGATAAAATAATTCAAGGTAAGAATCAGATTGTATATTTACTTTGCGCAAAAGTTTAATGTTCTCCATGAAGATACCATTAAGTGTAGAAAGTGAGATATGGAAAAAGAAAGCAAAACAATACAGCAGATTGGAGAATTATGTCACTAAAAGAATTGTGAACAGGGTAACTGGTGCATGAGACTCATTATAATCAAATAAATAGGAAGCCAAAGGTTTCTGAGGAGATTTTCAGCTAAAAGAACCACAAACCTGTAATAAAAATTGCTGTCCCTGTTGAAGACATAAAAAAATCACACTTTGTTTACTAACTTTCCTTAAGCAAGAAACACAAAGAGAAGCTTCACAGTGCTAAAGTAAGACATATTTCATAATATTTGCTTTAGATGTGGCCAAGGGTGACAAAGGGAATGCAATGCCTGAGAGTATTTCTAGGGACATGAAATAGTATGGGAGGGCCTCCTCAAAGTCAGGAATCATCCTCTTGACCACTGTTCAAGGGATTTTAAAAAGCTTATAGAGTGGAACCTTCTGTATTGCTGGCATCTCTCCCATTTGTAAAGAGTATGCATTTTATTTATCCTGTCTTCAACCACTGTCAATGAGGTATAGAATGAGCATATATATTACATTATTTTATCAGTTCATAGGTCTCACAAGGAAGAAAGCCAAACATAAACTTATTGTAGAGATTACATCAGATTACCAATTAACTATACCTGAGCTACATGCAGTGCTTAGAAAACTGTTGTTTAAATTTGCAATGACATCTGACACACTTAGTGATGTCTATGACATATATAACATACATGTATTCATGACATATGACATAAAATATAATTTCCTTTTGTGAAATGACAGATAAAACAAATGTAAACTCTTGTCTTCAATGTTACACTGTGCAAGGACGATTATATGTACTCAAATAATATTGAAAAGAATTATAAACTATCCATGAACAGAGAAGACAGAGCTGAGTTTTCCTAATGAATAGAGTGGTAATAAAAGAAAATGTGATTATAATTTATTTTTCTTTATAGAGTTTAATTCATTTTAACTTCACAATTTAATATTCTTTTTCTTTCTATTAACAAAAGTGTGAGAGTTTATTTCATAATCAATTTGATGAAAAAGGTTCACAGTTTATTTTTTAATCTATAGAGACTGGTATTTATTGTTCAATTGTGATTTTATTGAAACTCAAGTAATAGAAATGTTCCTTAATTTGGGTGAGTCTATAATGATATAAGTGTGTTTCTTAGTATGATATAATATTTCAGCTTGATATGCTTGAAGAAATTCATATAAAATAATACTTGGTAAAGCCAATAAATGTACTTGAATTATCTTTTGTGTCACATTAATTTACTGTGATATAAATGAGCCAAAGGTGGTTTTTCTTTAGGTCGATTTTTTCTTTACAGTGGGCTAAGATGTGGTAGCTTAAATGTTTACCAATACCAACCTCAAAGTTTTACACATCCAGTTTTTAAAACATAATCCAAAGTAAACAGATCTATAGCCAGTTAGAGCTCGTCTTTTTTGCATATCTCACAAACCAGTGCCCAGTATCTACTGGTCTAGTGTATATATAAGCACTGTGCTGTAAATACACCAAGCCAGTAAAGGCCCTACGATTTTCTCTGACTCACTGTGTTCTTCCAAGGACATCACCTAGAGAGCTCAGCCCCATTTTTTCTACCTCTTTCCTATGGGAGTGTCCTCCTCATTTTTCTCCTACAAATGGTGGCTCCCACATGGTAGCTTTTGCATGCAAACCTGTCAAGTCAGTACCAAAAGTTTTTATGAGCTACTGCCACCTTGTGGCCATATATTTTTCCGTGTCCAAATCACAAATTCCTAGAATCTCTTATATTTATAGCATTTATCCCAGGAGACTATGTGTGCCTATCAATGACACTCTGTTAACTTATTTTCCTTCCTTCAGTCATTCAAACATGTATTTATTCAATATGTATTAACCAAAAACTAATTATACATGTGACAAAGCTGGGTGTTGAGAAAATGAAGATCTTTGATTCCCTTAAGAATTTTCATGTTTTCTCTTAAAGGAAGCACTTTATAGATTCCCTCCGTCATAGTCGAGTTGTCAGTATCACTGCTCCTGTACTTTGAAGCCATTATTAAATAAAATAAGGGTGCCTTGAACACAAGCCCTACAACAGCTTAACAATAATTCTGTAAACCCAGACAGCTGTTAAGTGATTACTGGATGGGGAGTATATACAGAATAAAGAAAGTAGACAAAGAACAGGATTTCATGACACTACCCAGAATTCTGCACAATGCAAAACTTATGAATTGCTTATTTCTGGAATTTTTTCAGTATTTTCAGATAGAAGTTGACTCTAGATAATTGAAACCATGGAAAACCAAACAATAGATAACAGAGGGCTACCATGTGTTTACTTTTCATTCACTTTATTTATAAAACTGTTTGTTGTGATATAAATTAGCATACAGAAAGTTCAAACTTTTATTCTTCATGTTTATTGAAACACACAAACAAGTTTACAGTATGTATGTATGTATATATTCATTATATATGACTTGGAGTGTATAAATAGCACCTGCCTGCCTTATTTCACTTGAAAAGTGAAGTTGCATGAGGTTTACAAGTATTCAGATAACCAAATAAATAATTTTACTATAATTTTGCATAAGAGATATTGAAAACTTAAGCCAAGTTATTGCTGAGTAACTTCATGAATGTTAATTATCTCCTTTAATGGGTCAAACTATGTATAATGTCTTTGAAAAAAAATTTCCTAGGTGTAATAAATAGAAAAGTCATTTTATTTTGTTTAAGTAAATGTTTTGTGCATTACAACATTGTTTCCTTACTGTAACTGTGTATGGTTTCAGATGCTAGCATAAATTTCATTTAACATTTAAAATTATGCTTAGGAAAATGTAATTTGATGCACTGTTAACTTTTTATTAGGGGGAAGAGTCACAAGTAGATTTCTTTGCTGAATTGTTGATTTGCGAAATTGTGGTTTCAAGTGATTAGGAACAGCTACTCAGCCTTTAGAACTTCCTTCCACACTTAAAGAATTGTCACAAAAGCTGGAGGCAGTTCACCAGCAGATCTTAGAGCAACTTTGACTCACGATACTAGTTTATGAGAGTTTTACATCAGGCAAACTATTTAACTCTCTGGATCAAACATTCTTTGCTTAGAAGTGTAATAACCTATCTCCTAAGGGTGTTGTGAAAATTATATTGAATAATATACGTAAAGAAAATGTAAGACCACTAGACACATGGTAAATACTCACAAATGTTACCTATCATAACATTGTTAATGACATCCAGCCAGACATGTAACCACAGTAAGCACTCCTATAGTAGTAGTAGAACTCCTATAGCCTTTTGCATTTTTCCATTGTTATTTGCTGTAATAAAAGTCTGAGGAGAATAAAATTAAAAAGTTAAATGAACCTTCATTATTTTGTTATTTCCAGAGAAACACAAACATAAAACAAGAGACAAGCTCCTAAAATCTGTTTAGTTTAAGAAAATAAACAAAAAGCTCCAGGACAGAAAGTAAGATTGTCAATCAGAAACTGGTGAATTGTAAATTTAATTTACAAGTGAAACTTGTAAATTAACTTGTAAAGTGAAACTTGTAAATTAAAAAGTCAGAGTAGGTTATTTATGTAGCTAAATTCATCTTATGTTTCACTGTATAATAATCTATACATAGAGATAAATTTGTTTATTCAAAAGCATTATTAGTATTAAGTCAATATATGATTGACTTTATACAGCAATTTTAGATTCACAAATGCTATATTTTACAGTATAATTGTGTTATTAAAGCATGCTTATGTTCCAGGTCTTTTTTTTTCTCTTCACAAGATAAAGAAGCCTTCATTTTATAATAGTAAAGGTAGTAACTGGAAGCCTATTTTTAACTATTCATATTTTATCAATTTTTCTCTTATATTGTTGAAATCCATGACGCATCTATGAACAAATGATGCTGGTGCAGTTCCACATGCAATGATCAACTCAGCTTGGTTAAATAAATACTTACTGAATGCTTATTGTGTGGCAGATTTTATTCTAGGTGGTATGAAGAATCTAAAAATAAATAAGTAGCCCTTGATCTCAAGGAGCCTATGGTCTAGTAGTGGGGAGGGAATACAAAAACCTCAACACAAATTGAACTTTCATAATAGAAAATTATCATATTTGATGAGACCATTAGGAAACATCTGCATGAAGAGGTAACATTTAAACTAGTTTCCAAGGGTGGGTGGAATTTTAATGGATGCAAACAATTTTGGCCAAGTTACCAACATATGAAAAATTACAACAATTTAGAAACACTGGCCAAATTAATAAAATATAATTTATGGTATGGTTGATACGATTATTGAAGATAGTTCAGGTAGAATGAATAACATCAATTTGAAAGACCTAGTACTCTAAGTTAAATAGCAAATATTCAGAGATTTTTTTCTGGAAAAATCTGCAAGTGTGTAAATAAATAATTGTTTAGAAAAAAACACTGTAAGATTCTGAACCTGTAGAAAGCTAGGACTACATTTTCTTGAAGACCTAGTTGGCAAACGGTATAAGATTTTTATGGCTTCTGTGGTATGTGAATGACCCCCAGAGCCTCATGTGTTCACAGGCAGGGCTTGGGGAAGATGACTGAATTACAGACGCACTACCGTTAAGCTACTATTAGAAGGCAGGCAGCGAAGGGGTAGGTCACTATGGGCATGACAAACAGGGCCTGTTTCTCTCCCTGGTTCTTTCCTTTGTTCTCTGCTTCCTGTCCACCACGATGTGAGCAGCTTTTCTTTGACAGTCCCTTCTACCATGCCTCCTTACCTTGGAGCCCACCAACTATGGACTAAAAACATGAGCCAAAACAAACCTGCTCTCCTTTAATTTGTGGATATTGTGTTCTAGTGACAAGACAGCGACTAATACAGAACTCTAAAAGTATAATGAATGAATGAACAAGTAAAATAGAATAGTGAAAGAGGAAGATAATTTGACTACAGAAAGCTTAGAAAGTTGTAAGCAGAGCTTGATGGGTAATCCTGATCAGCACTCCAAACACCAGATGCTAAAAGTAAAGTGAATAGTAAAGACCATAATCATGAGATTTCAGTAAGGAATGAAGACTTTATCAGAAATTGGAATACAGCCCAAGCATGCTACATTCTCCTCTAGAAGTTTGTTCATATCTTGTGACTTTGTGGGAGGCTGAGTTTAAAGGTCATAGACTAATTGATTTGGCCAAAAAATTTGAAGGCAGCTTATTTTCAATCTGTGGCATGAGTACTGCTGGCTGCTTTTAGCAAGATTTATATTGATAACCAGGAGCAAAAAACAGAAAAGAAATATTTTTAAAAAGATAAAATTTTGACCTGAAAAGAATAGCATGAGAAGTTGGGGGCAAAGCAGGCATGGTTGCTGAAGAGATTAGTGCCATTGAAGGTAAACCAGGTACTTTGTACAGGTAAAAAAATAAACTGTCTTGAGGGCATCTCAAAAATTAACAACACCCAAGCCATTACAAACTCAAAGGTGCAAATGTTTAAGGAGTCTCAAAGAAGGATTTCTTAGGGAATTGATTTCCCATGATTCATTTCATCATGCTCAGGCATTCAGAGGTCACTGAAGCATTAGCGCTGCTCATGTTGGTAACAAATTTTGGTCTAGTCCATATGATGCTGGCTTTAAAAGAAGGTAGAATGCAACAGACAATGTGACCATGGGAGTTAGAATGTGTGAAACTGTTAATACAAAAGTACAGGAGATACAAAAATACCAAAAATACAGAATAGAACCCAGGAAGTTAGAGATGCAAGGCATGTGGAATGTCTACCAAGAAAAGCCAAAGCCGGGTGTTGAGCCAAAAGAAAAGCCATGAGATTGACTGTCCAAGCCCTTTGAAGCTCTCATGTCACCACTACATGCCCTAGATGCCAGACATGGACATAGAAGATTTAATACTTTCTTTGTTGGTTTTTTGATTTACTTTAGACTAATTCTTATGAATCTCTCTATTCCTTTCTTTTGGAATGGGAATGTTTACCTTGTGCCATTTTATTTTGGGATTAAGTAACATGCTTTTTGAATTTTTCAGAAGTTCAGAGCTAAAAATTTGTTTTAAGACACAGGAAGCTTTGACTTAGACTTGCTAGACATGGAACTGTTGAGACTTTAAGGAAGGACTTAAGCATTTTTCTAGTTATATGTGAAACAGTTATATTCTTTTAGGTGAAATTATCACCTTATGTTTATTTGGATATTATGGTTTAAGAAGATGTGTTTGGATATCAAGTTGACAAGGGATAGAATGGGACAGTAAAGCTGGATTGTCAACTTGACTGGCCTCTGAGCTGCCTGGAGAATTAGTAAAGCATAGTTCTGGATATGTCTGAGTATGACAAGGTAGGTGAACTCGGGGTACTCTATCTGGCCTCTGGCCCTTTCCTTTCTGCCATTCTTCCTCTGCTCTGCTTCCAGCCAACATGACATGACCAGCATCCATCGCTTCTCCATGATGTCTCTGCTTTGAAGCTAGACAATCATGGCCCAAAACTCTTAAACTGTGAGCCAAAAAAACCTCTCATCTTTTAAATTGTGTGTGTCAGCTATTTTGTCTAGCCACAAGCAATGTAATCAATATAAGTGAATAAAAAGTCACATTTCAGGGGAGAATGTGGTAAAGGAGACATCGTATCCATCACCAGAAAACATAATTTGTCATAGATGTGGAAATTAATTTTAATTTAATTTGCTTTTAGCTTAGTTAGTATTTGAGTGTATAGACCTCTTGACCTTTACATAACTATATTTAATTTAAAAATCACTGTTACATATGAATGGCTTCACCTACCTTCCAGTCACCTCCATCACTGGAGTCACCATTGATTTCTACATTAGTTTGTGGACACTGAGACTTCCATGCCTATCTGGCATTGAAATCCAGAAACCCTAATATTCCAGATGCCTTACTGAATGTGATTTTGGGATTTGCAAGATGTTCACAGGACTAAGAATACTACAGCTCTCATTTTTCATTCTTGGGTAATGATAAAAATGTTGTATATAGTCCAATCTGAATTTTGATATGCATTTTTTCTAGAATGCTCTAGAAAGCTCTACTGAGTCATTAGCAATGCCATTTTTACTTAATACAAATGGTTTAAAGATGTCTGATAAATAGAACTCTAGTCTAAAATATTAACTAAACATATTACAAAGTTTAAAAATAAGTTATAAATAAACACATGGCATTTTGTGTGTAGTTCTGTTTTCAACTAAGACATTAATTTCTATGAGATAAGATTTGCCTGTTGTCCATTGCTACACTCCTAAGCTAGCTCAAAGCCTCTTATATGATAGATCTCAAAAAATATGTGTAAGAGTAAATGAATGAACGATTCCACTTATTACATAGAACATTCTATATTTGTGCTGTTTTAATACTTTGATTCAATTTCTTAAAATGACTTAATCTTTATCACAGTTGTGTCTAATGCTTTTTTATTAATTAAATTCAAAGTATCTCAGATGATAAATATGCATAAGGAAAGATCAAAAATTCATTACTAAGATGGCTCTGAGAGATATGAAATTCAAAGGCATTTGAACTGGAGATGAAAGTAGAGGTAAAACTAGGACCAATACAGTTCAGAACAGAAGGAAGAGGAGACTAATGAATTAAAAATTTAGCAACAAATAAGGTGTCTTAGATTAGTTTAACAGCAGTTATTCCATAAACGATGAGGCTCAATCAAAAAGAAAAATTTCCTATCACTACAATCAAGGGTTGAGATCTGAGCTGCAAGGAGAAAATAACATAGAATGGAAAATATCATATTTCTTACCCTGGTTCATGAATCTGTTATTTTAAAGTGTCTTGGTTTTAATCACCTGATGTGTGCTAGATAATTTGATTAGCTTAATACAAGTTAGGGAAGATATTAGAATTCTCCACATTGTAATTTCTTATCAGTAAATTAGATCTGACCTGGGCTTACTTTCACTACTGTTGTAATTGTTTATTAATTTGTTTTTCTTTCTAAAAGACCTAAACCCCTTTTACTCCCATACATAAATATCCATACACAGGTATACAGTTTTACAAATATAATCCATTAAGTTTTTAACCCACAAATATTTATTAGCAAGACACTAGTCTAGAAAACTTGCATATAAAATGAAAGTTAAATACATCTATAATTTCATAGTCATTAAAAGAGATGTTTAAATTAATTCATAATTATATACATAATGAAATATTCAAATATATATATATGTTTGGTTGCACAATAGTGTTATGGAGGCTTAACGCTAGCATAATTCATTCATATATAATATATATATTCTGATGTCTATTTAATTATAGGTAGAAATTAGAAGGCAAAATAGCAAGATGCTAAATAATATAGACAGCATAATCTAATTTTTTTAAAAAATGGCACATTATTGGATCAGTGGAAGCACTGGTTGAACAAGTAAAATACACATAAAACGAGTACATAAAATAAAACACATATACACATATCTTTATATATACATATCTTTATACATATACTCTTACAAATAATTTATGTTATGAAATCATTTTTGTGAAGATTCAAATAAAGGGAGCCAGCAGGAGAGACAAGGAGTGTTATAAACTGAACAAACTGAGTTCTAGCTTCACAGCAAAAAATCAACCTGAACCTTAGTGAAACTAAAGGTGCAGGTTTGCTGGGAATATCCACTAACCTGCTGTAAACTACAGCTGGATTACTGGGACTAGTCAACACAGATCTAGACTCTGACTGCCCACTTGGCTACCAATGACAGCAGAGACATGCCTTGAAGTGGACTTTTTATTCTTTCTTTATCATACAGTTTTGCTTCTGATCTTTTCTCCTTCTTCAATTTCTTTAGTTTTCCCCATGATACTTTTTATGCTTTCTTCCCTGAGAGTGAAATCACCATACCTAGTGCTTATTTACTGTATACAATTTCCTGGTTTGTTTTAGATTCTGTTGAGTACTCACAAATCTAGTTCATATAGTTAAAGGTGATAAGTTAATAGTTACCACAGTTTGTCATTTTCTAGGCTATATTTGATGCTATGGCTATTGCTGACTGTACTACTTTAGGTAAGGGGAAAACTGCTCTAATCAGTTGTTCTTCTTGGTGTGCCAAGACTGAGATTGCCTAAAGGTCATAAACAATACTTGGGCCAGAGCCAAAGAACCATAGGCCAAGTAGGAAGCAACTTTTCATCCCCAATTATGTGAAGAGTAGAATCTTGCAACAGATTCTAAAACCCAAAGCCAGCTACACCTGGAAGACAACTCTAAGATATAGCCATTTCAAAGGGTTCTAAATATTTGCCATAGGCTATTTATAAACATCAACCCAGGATTTAAACTAAAAAGATTTTTAAAAATAACGAAAAATAAATGAAAGAAATAGAAAATGAGAACACACTCCAACAAGATGCAAGACCAAATGTCCATCTCACTAAAGGCAAATCCAGGGAGCAATGGTGTGCAGCACTCCAAAACACACCCACGTGGACTCTTTGAAGTGGGAAGAGTGAAAGTAACAAAGCAAATGAATGAGGATCTAGGAAAAAGAAGCACGAATCATTTATCAGATAACTACAGAAATGTTGACCATAATGAAAGACATGTTTAGTGATTCCGGCGCAGATACAGATAAATATATTTTCCTAATAAGCTTAGGAAAATGATGGAAATTGTGAATGCCCAATATAGGAAAGAAATGGAATCCATGAAACACATTTAAACAGGTATCTAGGAGATTAAAACTCCCTTGAAAGTACACATAGCAATTGAGCCAATGTGAGGATAAAATTTCAGATAATGGAGACAGGATTAAGGTTAGCAATAATGAAAAGAAAGATTTCTTTAAAAAAAAAAGTAAGGGACTGTGAGAAATTGATCTAGTAATTGCTAGATGATGCAATGAAGAATAATGTAAGATCAGAGTCAATTAAAAAGCAGGAGATAGCACAAATGACATAAAATCAGTGAAGTCACGGCAGAAAATTTCCCAAATAGGGAAAAAGAGTTTGAGACACAAATAAGTAAGGCATACAGAACTCCAATTACTCACGACCAAAAAACACCTACCTCAAGACATATAACACAAAAATCCAACACAACAGAATATTAAAATCTGTTAGAGAAAAGAAACAAATCCCATGGGAATTACAGCAGACTCTCAGCACAAACCTTCAAGTCAAGGAGAGCGCGAAGTGTTTCGAGCCCTAAAAGAAAACAAGCTCAAACTCTAATTTATCCTACAAAACTATCTTTTAAAACTGATGGCGAAATGAGGTATTTCCATGACAAAGTAATTTGGAAAATTCATGACCACCAAACCAGCATTGCAAAATATTCTGAAGAACATTCTAGGAAGAGATAATGAAGATTACAACTCCACAAACCCCAACAAAATGAATCAGACAAGACAAGCAATTCAGTAGAGTAAAATAAAAAAAGGACTCAATGAAAAGAAAATAACATGACAGGAATAAGTCAATACATATCAGTTGTAATCGTAAATGTAATGGTCTCAATACACCAATCAAAAGAAACAGACTGACAGAATAAATCAGGAAGCAGGATCTACTGCCTGGCAAGTGTAAGGTTGTGAATTCAATCCTTGTACTGCCGTCCCCCCCCAAAAGAAGCAAGATCCAACAGTATCCTGCACACAGGAAACACATTTAATTCAAAAAAAGTATTCTTAGACTGAAAGTCAAAACAATACTCCATGCCAGAGGTACCTGGGAAAAAGCAGGGGTAGCTGTTCTATTTGCAGATAAAGTATATTTCAAGCCAAGACTGATTAAGAAAGACAAAGCCACTACATCCTTAAACAGGGAACAATCAAGAGGAAAAAGTAAAAATCATAAATATCTATACAACAAATACCTGTGTGCCCAACTACATAAAATAAATATTAATGGACATAAAAAATCAAAGAAGCACTAATACAATTGTAATGGTGATCCTCAATATACCATAGTCACAAATAGAAAAATCAATTAGATGAAAAATAAACAATGAAATATCAGAGCTAAACCAAACTTTTGAACAAATGGACTAAGTAAATGTCTACAGAGTGTTCCATCCCAAACATCAGAATGCACATTCTTCTGAGCTGCACGTGGACATTCTTCAGCTGCACATAGAGCATATACTAGCTCACAGAATATGCTTATGTAAATGCAAAGGAACTGAAATTGTCCCATGCCTATTACTAGACTACATGGCAATGAAATTGGAAATCATTAGCAAAAGAAACCACAGGAGCAACACAAACACATGAAAATTAAATGATACTCTCCTGAATAACCAGTGGGCAACAGATGAAATGAAAGAAGAAATTAGACAATTTCTACAGTTAAGTGATAATGTCAAAACAACATACCAGAATTTACGGAATACAATGACAGCAGTCCCATGAGGAAATTTAGAGTGATGAACTTCCATATCAGAAAAACATGGTGAGCTCAAATAAAACCTGAACCCAAACCTGAAGCTTCTAGAAAAAGAACAAGTAAAGCCCAAATCTTGTATGAAGAAGGAAATTATAAATATCAGAGAAGAAATTAATACAATGAAGACTAAGAAAACAATACAAATAATCAATGAATCAAACAGTTGGTTCTTTGAAAGAGTAAATTAAATCAACACACCCTTAGCTAACTGTATCAATGAAAGACTCAAATCCATCATGAGAAGTGAAAAGGGTGATGCCACAGGTGATCCTGCAGAAATCCATAAAAGCATCAACACTTACTTTGAGAACCTTTATTCCATTAAGTGGAAAATACAGAAGTAATCGACAGATTCGGAGATATATATAAATTATCAAAGCTGAATCAAGAAGATAAAAAATTCTAAATAAAGCAATATCAGTGAATAAAATTGAAGATGTAATTGCAAACCTAACAACAACAAAATGCCCAGGCCATGATGAATATACTGTTGAATTCTAAAATAAATTTAGAGAGGAACTAATACCCCTTCTTCTCAAACTCTTTAATGAAATTGAAAGGGAAATGATACATCCAAATTCATTCCTGGAAGCAAGCATTATCCTGACACCAAAAATCAGAGAGGGAATCAACCAAAAAAGAAAACTAGAGGCCAATCTCCCTAATGAATATAGATGGAAAATTCCTCAATAAGATACTAGCAAACAGAATGCATCAAATCTTCACTTCACACACACACACACACACACACACACACACACAATCTATCTATCTATCTATCTATATGTCAAGTAGGATACATTCAAGGAATACAGGAAATGTTCAATATATGCAAATAAATAAATGTAACATATCATATTTTAAAAACCAAGGGAAAAACCATATTATCATCTCAATAGATGTAGAAAAAGCATTCAGCAAAGTCTAACATCCACTCATTATAAAATTCATAGAAAAAATTGAAATAGTCTCTATTTCAATAGAATAAAAGCCATCTATGACAAACCAACATCCAACATCACACTAAATGGACAAAAACTGAAAGCTGTCAATCTAAAATTGGGATGTCCAGTGTCACCACTCTTATTTGATATTGTTCTGGAAAGCATTAGCCAGAGCAATTAGATAAGAGAAAACATAAATGGAATAACAATAGGAAGGAAGTAGTTAAATTATTATTTGTGGGTGACATCATATTACACATAAAATGTCCTTAAAACTCCACTAGGAGACTCCTGGATTTAATAATTCAGCATAGTTGGATACCAAGTCAACATTCAAAAATAAATAATTTTCCTGTACACAAATAACAAACTTATTAAGAGAGAAATTAGAAAAACAGTATCTTTCAAAATAGCATCCCAAAACATGAAATCCTAGAAATCAATCTATGAAGGAAGTAAAAGACCTCTACTTTGAAATCTATGGTACTCTGGAAAAGGAGATTAAAAAGCTTATCAGGAAATGGAAGGCTTTCGTTCTTGAGTATGAAGAAACAATATAGTGAAAATGACCATATTTCAAAACTGTTATACAATTTTAATACAATTCTGATCAAAATTTAAATAGCGCATCTCACAGAATTAGAGAAAACTATCCTAAAATTCATTTGGAACCAGAGGAGACCTAGAATAGCAAAAGCAGTTCTGGGCAACAAAGGCAAGGGAGGGGGAAATCACAATCCCTGACTTGAAATTATGCTACAAAACTACTTGATAAAAACAGCATGGTATAAGGGGAAAAAGACTTAAGCTAAATGAAATAGTTTAGAAGATACAGAAACAACTCCAAACAAACTTACCCACTTTATCTTTCACAAAGAGTAGAAATATATACACTTGAAGAAAGCCTCTTTAATAAACAGTGCTGGGAAAACTGGCTTGCCACATGCCAAAGATTAAAACTGAAGCCATCCGTGCACTAAATTAAAATCATAACCAAAGACCTAAATATTAAAACAGAAAAGCTAAATTTTCTGTTTTTAAATTTTATGTTTCTGGAAGACAGATTATGTAGAACTTTCGAAGATTTTGGTTTAGGCAAAAAATTTATAAGCAAATTGTAATCACACAGGAAATATTACAAAAAATTAACCAGTAGAATCTCATCTTATTAAAGAGATTTTGCACAAAGAAACCATCAACAGAGTAAAAAAGCATAACAGTGTAAAAATTTTTACCAGCTGTTTCTCAGATAAAGGGCTAATGTCTAGAATACATAACGAACTAAAATATAAACATAAAAAAAAGACCTCCAAATTTAAAGACCTAATCCAAAAATGTGCATCTGAAATGAACAGATAGTTCTCAGATGAAATATAAATGGCAAAAATATGAAAAAATGTTGAATATCACTGGTCATTTGAGAGATGCAAATTAAAACAATCCTGAGATTCCATCTCATTCCAGAAAGAATGGCTATTATCAAGAAAACAACCAATAACAGATGCTTTTGGGGTTGTGAGGAAAAAGAACGCTACTCCACTGTTGGTGGGAGTATAGATTGGTACAACTGTGCAAATAATGTGGAGATTTCTCAAAAAACTAATACTGGAGGTTCGATTTGACCCAGCTATTCCTCTTTTTAGTATATTCCCAAATTATAAAAGCATCATTCCACAGAAACATAGGCCTACCCATGTTTAGCGGCACAGTTTCTAACAGCTAAATCTTGGAAACAGTCCAAATGCCCATCAACTGATACATGGATAGAGATGCGATTTTTTTTTATGTACAATGGAGTACATAAAAAGGATAAACAAGACATTGCTAGCCAAATGGATATACCTTGAGACCATACTCTAAGTGAAATGAGTTGGATACATTGTTTCTCTAGAGTGAGAAACAGAAAGTTTAAATATAGACCAAAATATATAATAGATAGTGTGAAATGAGAACAGAAGGTTCAAATGAGATCAGGACAAGGGTGGGGGAAAGTAGAAAGAAAGAACGGACAACAAAAAAAAAGTGAACAAATGGGAGCAAAACTTTTTGTATATAAGCAGGGGAAAGTGGTTGAAAGGAGGAGAAGAGAATGGAAAAAAGAGGCAAGTTATGAGATGTACAGGTACAAATTTCATATCATGAATGTTATCATAACACATAAATCTAAACTATACCAATAAAAACTAGATAATTTGCAAAAATATAGTAGCAGTGTTTCTGCATTTATTTTTTTCTTTATATATCTATATGAAAATTTATTGGGCAACCTTGCTCACTAATCTTATGGCTATCACCATAGTATAATACATCCAAACACAAACATCCACAAATCCAACTAACACACATTAATATGATGTATACAAGTTCAGTGATGTTTTCTTTGAGAAAGTGAAAGGGTTATGCTAGTTAAAGAAATTTCATTAAGAATTATTATTAAATCTCTTGTCAAAAAGTTGTACTTCCTTTACAAATTTCCCATAGTTCCTTTACTTCCTGTTGTTCTCTGGCTCTCCTCGCCTCTCTTCTAAATTATTATCCAGGCTCCTATTTTTGCCTTTACCCAGCATCCAAATGAGGAAAACAACAGATTCTTTTTAGGTAGATTAAGAAAGAAAAATGTAGATATTTTGCTTGTTATATATTTTTCCTCAGCTAGACCAAAAAGATCTCAAAGAAAAAGGTATAGTTGATCATCTTAGTAACATTAAAATGTAAAGCACAACAAAGGTTTGCTAAAATGACATTTTCTTTTTATTGTATAGTACTCAGCTAGTTGTTATATTTTCAGTTATTTTTCTATTATTTTTATTTCCTTTAAGCTATATCCTAAACTATGAGCATATATACTATGGACTGTAAGGATGAAAACAGACACAATTGAAATACTAGTATTTTTGCATTTATAATAACCTTTAGAAAAATATTCAAGTAGAAGACCTACCAAAAGTCTCTGGATAAAAATAAGACTTATACGTCATCTTTTAGATATATCTAGCTTAGAAAGCTTTTGTAAAATGCCACCTATCCTTTCTCCCCACACAGTCTTCCTGGGGGATATTATACCATTTTAGGAAACAGCTGGAAGTCACCATCCTTTCATGCATGAGTGCCTGATGCTCTGCAGTACCCCAACCCCAGTTCTCCATGATGTGTATCAAAAGCCAACCTAATCTTTACTCTCTTCAGGAGAGTAAATGCAGCTGATTTAATTAAAATCAGCAATAATGGTGCTTTCAATTTGTATGATATTTTTAACATCCAAAGCATTTGGGAATTAATTCTTATTTTGGTCTTTATAACTATCACAGTAAACTCATGAGGAAATGCTGAACGACAAATGTAAGACAGTAACAGATCAATTAAAATTTAGAGTTGGTTTCAGATCTTCTACACTACTTCTCATTTATCATTGTTCACTGAAACACAAAGACACTGTCTCACTCTTCCTCTTAAAAAATATAACTTTTATTGTCAAAACATTAACTTTGTCTCTATATAAGGTGAGAAACTGAAAACTATCAGTTATTATATGCTTAAAGATTTACATATGTATATATACATATATACATGGAGGTATTATTTATATAAATTTTTATTAAATTTGCAATATTTAGTATACTGTGACTGACCATACATAAACATTGATACAATTTAAACTATTAAATAATGCAAATGAACCGTTATATTTTTTCACTGTAAAAATTAATAAAAAGAATAATTATAATTGGAATAATTACATGAACAAATATATTTTCATTTTTTTCAATATTAGGAATGATATAAAACTGGTAGTATTTACTATATAATAATCACTATTTTAAGCACTTAACATATATTAACTCTTAATTATCACAAGAATCTTAAGAAGTGCAGATATTATTCCCATCTTACATATGAATAAAGTGAGGTAAAGAGGGGATATGTAATTTTCACAAAGTTAAAAGAAAGTAAGGGAGTGAAAGGATATTAGAAACTGAGACTGTCAGAATCCAAAATCTGAACTAACTACTATGTTAATATATTTCCTCACAAATTATTCTGCTTTTTCATGTAAAAAATGTGGAAACTTCCAGGAGTATAATACATTTTTAACTCAAATAAAAAGATAAATAACAAGTTAGAAAATTCAAGAGATGTTAAAGAAAAACTCTGAGTAGTAACATGTCTTTTTTCTCCTTCTTACATGCAGCTGAAAGAGATCAAAAACAAAATGATTTGTATATGAAGTTAAGAAACATGATTATACATGGGAATTAAATATGTGAAATTTTACAGAAGTTGGAGAAGAAAAGACATTTAATAAAAGTCTCCATCAAGAATATAAATTTTTCTTGATACATCACTAAAATATTTCTACGCTCCAGAAAATATATAAGAGATTTTTTGCTTGGCAGAATGTCCCTAGTCTACTGTTACAAAGAAATGTTTTGTTGGAAAGCTTCTGCACTTGTATTATGTCAATAAAATGTCACGTAAGTTCACAGAGAAGAGAATCCCTCAGGAAAGGAAATCATCAGAAATATGTCAAAAGCACAATGAACCTGAACATAAAATGTCAGTTACAAAAAGTGATACACATCAAAAAGTTAGCTTTTACCTGCTAAGTCAGACAATTTTATTACAGATACAATGAAATATCATGATGATGTGATCTCAATTTTAGAAATCTAGTATTTCTAGATCTACATTCAAATTTTAGTATTTATCTTATTAATAAACTATATTTGATAAGTTACTTATTATATAAATATGATATATTCTTAAGGCTACTACAACATTTTATAAGAATTATAAGTAAAAAACAAAATGCAGGGTTTCAGTGATGTCACCTAAACATTTTTTCAATTGTTTAATAGAAATGTTCTCTTAAGTTTCAGTGTATGCTGAAACTAGGCTAAAATCTTATTTTCTCTTTAATTAGGTATAAAATAAATTTTAAAGGAATATGTTATTGGATTCTTATAAATAATCATTTGTAAACTCACATCCATATAAAATCAAAAGGGGGAAAGTACTTCTTTTTTTTTCTTTTTTTGTACAAGGGATCCAGTTCATGACCTCACATTTGCCAGGCCACTGAGCTATATCCCTGGGTCCTTAATAGAAAGCTTTTGATTTTTTCTTTTAACCTAAATCTAGTTTTATGGACCCTGAAATTTTGTGTCAAAAATCAGTATATTTGATGAAAAACACAAAAGTAGTTTTGAAAATCCTGGCTCTTTAAAGACCAAGGGATCATATGATCATATGGTCACCTGGTTTAAACATTAATTTTTCAAGTAGAAACCAATATGAACAATAAAAGAGACATATTAATGCAAGTAGTGAAGGCAGTGATTTTTCTTGAACAAAGGAAATATAGAATGAGTAAAGTGAAATGCTTTATACTTAACACAAAAATATATGATTTATTAAATATATGCAATAAATATGATCTAACATTATATTAACAAGAATGAAAAAGGGGAGAGGACAACTAGAGGAGGAGGGAGGGAGAAGAGAAAGGAAGGTAATTATAAAAAGAAACAAGTTATCATATGTATAGGTGACAATTTTCCAAGATGATTGTAAAATGCAATTACTACAAATATGAACTAATAAAAATTTTAAAAATATTAATCTAGAAAAACATTCTAAGCAATTCAGTATAAATGAAATTTTAAAAATATATGATTTATGTAATTCTAGAGAAAAGTGGATATTTTAATGTACTGATTTTGAAATAATACAGAACTGAGCCATCCAGTTAGCCTTGTCAATGACAGTTAAAGATGTTAGCCAAATCTTGAGATGTGTGAAGTTTGAAAAATGGTTCATAAATAAGTACACATAAATATATGTGTACTTAATATTCATTTCCAAACATGATTAAGCTTTGATAAATCATAAGAAATTAAATAGCAAGTTAATTCTTAAATCTAAAGTTAAATTCCTAAATACTTGTCTTTGTCAAAATAAAATTATTAAAAGAATATTAAGGCATATACAGGTGTAAGATGTTAGCAAAAAATGGTACAAAACATTTTTTTTGTGTGTGCTGGGGATCGAACTCATGACTTTGCGTTTGCCAAGCAGGCACTTATGCTGCTGAGCTAAACCCCCATCCAAGTACAAAACATTTTTAATAAATATTCTGAAGCAGAATCAATTAGTACAAAGATATATCTATTCAGGAAATTTGAAGTATACTGGAAGAGCTATTGACCAAGAGACTAATAAACAATAAACTATTCGCATGGGATAATTCAGTACTTTTGTATCAGTAAGAACTGAGGATTCATATCATCCCTAGACTTCAGCGAATTGAGGGATCAAGGAAAGTGAAAAGAAATTTACTGGAACTGAGTCCTTAAGTCACAAGGTGGGACTGCTTCAGTTAAAATTTACTTATTTGTATGAATCTTTTGGGGTACGACTTACCCTACGGCTTTCTTCTGAATAAGCCACAATGGCCCAACTGTGATTCCAGGGAAGTTAAAACTTTTTTTTTTTTTTTGCTTCATATGTAATATACTTAGTAAGCTTTAAAAAGTATGATGAGAAAAGAATATGCCCGGTCTGTAGAACTAAATCAGTGCTTGTTATTAAAATGTTTTAGTGGGCTGGGGCTAATATTGTTTTATGGCCCCAAGTTGACATGCCTGCTGTTTCAGTTTTCACCTTCACTTTTAAGAAAAAGGGAAGTATTATTATTTTTTCAGTCTAAAACTATACAAAGAACAGACAATTATTTTTTCTCTAAAATTTTTATGACATCATTTTGATAACTTACCAAGAGGCAGATTACTGTTATATAGAGCATTGTTTCCTTATGTGTCTCTCAAAAAGAATATAACATTCAGAAATCAGTCACATAAGCAAAATAATTTAACTAATTATTTCCAATTCAAAGTTTAAAGTAGAAACCATCATGGTGGCATATGCCTATAATCCCTGTACTTGGGAGGCTGAGGCAAGTGGATTGCTACAAGTTCTAGATCAGCCTGTGCTACAAAGTAAGTTCAAGGACAGCCTGAGATGCATAGCAAAACCCTGCCTCAAAAACTTTTTAAAGTGGGAAATTCAAATGTTAAAAATATAAATCCTAATTATTTGTAAAACTTTATAATTCACTAAAAAATATAAATGTATTTTGTATATATTGGAAGTTTAAAAAACTAAGGAATACATGAACATTTTTCCTCTGAAGATACTAAACAATATTAACAGCTTAAATATATTTTCCCTAAATGTTGGCATATATGAAAACCAATATGTGTCTCTATTTTTTTTAAAGTCAAAGGCTACTACCGGTTGAAAATCACAAGCTAGAGTTATAGTCTTGGTTAATTATTAAGTGGCTGAGTTATAATGGGTAGGTAATTTATTTTCACTGTACCTCAGTTCCCTCTAGGAAAACAAAGAGTTTGTATCAGAGATATTTCTTTACAATTTCAGTAACCAATGACTGTGTACTATATTTCCAAATAAAAAGAATGCTTGAATCCTTTTTCCCAACTTCTGTCTTTCACTCCATATTAGTAGTTTTTAGCTTCTTGATAATTTTTATCGTAGGGCTGGTCACAGCACCAAAAGTAATGCTTCTTCTATAGTTGTTATAGTCTAGATTAATGGGGAACTATTAGATGTTCTGCCATCTGGTCTTTGGTTCCAGTAGCCCAATGACCAAGTAGCAGTAATATTTCTGAGATATGTTCATAAGCGGAACCAACTTACTATGGCTTTAAAATTAAATAAATGAAAACTCGATATTTAATATCCAATGACTTAGATTTTCAAATACAGAAACAGTTAAGGGTAATAGACTGACACAGGACAAGCTGACCTTGACACGGTAGACTTTACCACTGAATAAAATACTACTTAGGTTAATTTAAAAATAAGCATTAAGAAAAAACACTTAGAAGTGGTTGGGATTCTAACTCCAGGAGTAGAAAAAGGGGGTTGGGATGTTAACATTTTCTACATCCAATAATAAATTGAAATGTTGAGAGAAGAATTTCATATAAAATTATTTTATGACAATTTTAATTGTTTCCATATATGGGAAAATGATTATAATCCTTGATGATAAAAATAAATTAACTGGAAAAATAAAGAACTATTTTATGCTTGAATTTTATTTTACTGATAAACAGTAAATTATTTCAAAGCAGTTTGTTTATAATACATGGCAAAAACCCATAAAATTAATAAACAAAATAATGATTCACTACTTGTCCAAAAATATTTTCTTTTCACTATGTATTAGTCATAGAATATTATACATGAAAATTATAAAAGCATACATATTATCCTCATAAAGTGTCATTGTTCATTTCTAATAGCATAGCCAGAAAAATGACATTTTAAAGTTTATATAAGATTAATGAAAACGTAATTTTTTTCATATTTAAACCATCTTTTTACGACGCATGAAAATCAATTTTCCATTGAGTTAATATTTCTGTCTTTGTCATCAAGCAGTTGGAATTTGTCTTCTACTATTCAAACGGAACTATTTTTAATGTATTTTGGAATTCCTTTATGAGAATTGGCTTTTAAATTTGCAAATAGATGTTATTATCAATAAAGGTTTTAGTGAAAGTTTGCAAAAGATAAAGTATTGTTAAAAAGTGCAATGCCTGAGTAAGCTTTAGAAAAAATGACAAGTAGACTGCATGTGGCTAGTCAAAGAATTCACATTCCACTACCACCAACATAACTGATGAAATCTAACTTTAATCAAATCATTGTAGACAAGCTCCACAGCATATTTCATGACATTTTATTACAGATCTAGATTACTTCTTATAATTCATTAAATTTGAAACTTTAGTATAGCAGAAAACCATGTGGCTACTATACAGTCTAATCTAACGAAAACTAATTTGAGTCTTGTGAAATAGGACCAATCAATAAAAAAAGAACAGGTGAGATACAGGACCCTAAAACAAAAGCTATCTGCTCATAATCATCCCACTATTATTACTGAAAACTATATACTGAAGGAGTACTTGTCACATATATTGATATGGTCATAGAAATAATATAGGTTCTTCAATTCGCATTTATTAAATTTAACCATGGTGATCTAACTCATTTCTCAAATTCTTGCTTTTTTTTACTACATATTAGAAGATCGCCAAAATGGCATATATAATACTAATTCAAAATTATTAAATCTATTATTTAATGCACAAAGTGGATAATTTAAAAACTTTTCATGGATAAAATGCATCAAAAACATGTATTTGACAGTTTTTGAAGATAGAAATAGTGCAAATATTGGCCAAAAATCTTTGAAGAGTTCTGAGATAAATTAACTCTTTTAGTAGCCTATTGTATTTTTTCCACCAAGTAAAATATAGAAAATTTTAGTTTTCTCTAGGTAATGTTTTAAGGGCTTAAAATGCAAAGAAATGTATAGTCTCTGACTTTTTAGGGCTGAAGTTAGAAGGAAAGAACAAAGTAAATTGAAAATAATGATATTAACACTCTTCCATCTCATGAATCTAAATCTACTGCTTATTTTCCCTTTATTTTTCCTATACTTTTAATTTGCTCTGTATGTCAGCATTTAAACTTCCTTAAAAAATACCTTCACCAACATACATAGAGTTATATATATTTAGGTATGAACTTACATACATGCACACATGCAACCCATGCCCTTGACCATCTCTATATATCCACCAAAATCACAACCTTACCTTCTCTCTTTCTGAGAAAAAAATACCTGGGAAGTGTTATCTATGCTCGCTACTTTCTCCTTTCTTCTCTGTTGTAGGATTTCTGATCATGGAAAGTCTTACCCAAAGTTTCTTGTTCACATGCTCATTTCTTTCTCTGAACTCTTCTCTGTTCTTCTGTCATCTCAAAGCATTCTGAAAAGTCTTTGCTGGCATGTGATACAATCATGTTCCTCAGATTTACCTCCTCACGTTCTCTGTCCTAATCTCCTTTGTTCAGTGGCTACTTTGTACTGGAACTTTCTAAACCACTCTACAATCTTAATCTAACTTGTAAAACCTAGCTATATATGTTAGATACCTCTACTTAGATTCACCACATCTAATGTGGCACTTGTGATTTTTCATCACAAATCTCATAGTCCATATTCTCTGCCTCACTGATGACATTGCCAGCCAACTGGCTAGCTGGTAATGAATTTAGAAGTTTATCCTAGAACCTCTGATATTCTGTGGGATTAGAAATCCAATCCAATAAATTATCCACTTTTCTAGATGGTGGCTATGACATCTCTCTGAAGTGTAATTGTCTCTCTTCTACAGTGCATGTACATGAGTTACTTGGGCTCACTGTCAGGGTCTCACAACCTGTTTTCTTAAATTCATGTTTAAGAAACTCATGTTCTTAAAATTTTTGTTTATTCTTATTTATTCTTGTTCCTAAAATTCATGTTTATTCTTATTCATTCTCTTTCATCAAATTATATTCATATTTCCAAGTTAAAACTTTTTTCCGTTTTATTCTTTTTAGCTTTGATGGATCCTCATTAAAGGTAAATTTATTAATATAGTTTATAATGTCATCCTTAATCTGACTCATTGTCATTTGTTAGACTGGTCTTTTGACACACTCTCACTCATCAAAAATAACCTATTATATTTTATTACTAAGACATTCATGTGCTTACTTTTTAAAACTCTAACCTTCACCTATCTATGCAGGACTAATTCTTACTCATATTTAGTCTCAGCTTATATCTCACATTCTTTTAGATAACATCTCCAATGTGTATGTAAATTTGTAAGCTTTTATGAGCTTCCATAAGATTATGAACTTTTCTGTATTTATATAACTCATTACATTAAATAATAACTGCTTATCTCATAGCATATAGCTACCTAACCCATGCTGGCATGATTTACATAGATGTATGCTTCATACAGTCTGAGGGGGCTGCTTGATACTTAGGATACATAATAAATATATCTTGAATTAAGTAATAAATGAATAAATAGAACGACTATACTCACAATGTTGTGGGGACACCAAGGAGAAAATTAACTATGCCAGGAGAATGTTCCAAGAGCAAACAAATTATACATTCAAGTTATGATAATTTGAAGAATTATAAAAAGCTTATTCATGAAGGTATGAACAGTATCGGAAAACCACATGAAATTGAATTCATGTGGTTTCCAAAGAGAGGAGGATTATTGGAAGGTAGAGAAAAATGCTGCATAGAGAGAGCTGCCTTAAAACTAGTATTTTCCCCTCACTAGCAAGTGTGCTTTGTACTCCAAGCTAATTCTCTGATGTTCCAAGGGCAAATTTGAAACAAATTGATTACAACTGTATAAAAATTTTTCTGTCATTTAAAATATGCTGAAATAAGAGGCTAGGGATATAGCTCAGTGGTATAAATGCCTGCTTAACAAACACAAGGTCATGAGTTCAATTGCTAGTATTGCCCAATAAATAAACAAATAAATAAAATAAGTGCTAAAATATTCTAGAATCATAATTATCCATGGAAGAAATATAGTAATAGTCTATTTGTCATGTATTTCTTCAACAAACATGACAAATACTACATATACTTTCTTATTTATTCTGGATAAGCAATTCCTAAATAGAAAAAAAATTGCTCTCCTTGTAGTGTTTTGTATAATTACATATAAGTAAAGTTGTATATATAGATAAAAGGGAAAAAACCTATTACGGGTATAAATAGGGAAGGATAAAATATAGGTAATATTAGCTAAAAAGTGTACTGTGACATTTGCATATCAATATTTACATATATAGATTATATTTGCTAATAAAATTCACAGAGGGAAAGTTATAATTTTAATAAGTTTGGTAACACTTGTGTTATGTTTAGTGTGATAAATTATATGTGTAAACCCAGGGATTTTAGGAAACATGTATTGTCAGCAAGATACTTGAGCTGAAACATAAAAAGATGACAAATAAGAAGCAGTGTTTAAAGCAGAAGTTCTTAATTGGTTGAAGTGCAACCCTCACATTTGAATTGTGAAAATGTGTTATGTATGTGTTAGTGAATGCCAAGTTTATCATTTTGAATAAGAAAATATCTGGTCTGGCATTTCATGTACAGAACCCAGGAAATCCAAAGGTCCTACAGTACTTCCACAATCATGGAACTCTGATTTTTCCATTGCTTCACAAAGCTGACCGAGCACTCATCTATTTATAATTATCTAATTCCAACACACACCTACATTTTTATATACACAATAGGTATTTTCTCATTATTTTTTTAATTTTAAAATGCAAAAAGAATAAAAATGATGTAGAATTTCAAAACAAAATAATAGTATACTAAAAATAGTTCATATATTGTGTATTGTTATCTTCAAAGTAATTGCTCAGATTACAAGATATAGGCACAAAAAATGATCAAACTAGCATGCTTCACATAGTGGTTATTCATAGTAAAAATTTGTCAGGAATGCAACTGTTATACATTTAAAGACAAGACTGTCTTCTGTTTTTATCCTAACTTTATGAGTAATTTACCCTTTCAGAAAATCATATCACTGTATTGAAATGCTCCTTTCGGTAGATGAGTCACCAATAAAACAAATTTCTATCACTCAGCATATATAGCTGGAATATTTGTGCTAATTCTGTGAATACATACAAGAATCTTACTACATTACATTTGTAGCATGGTCATATAACCATTTAGCCATTAAACTGTATATTAATTTCTTATAATTCACTTTCATTTTTTTCTTAATAAGTCAGTTTATAGATTTAAAAAAATATGTATGTATGATAAAAGAGATACAACAAAATATTTCTTTAATGCAGAGCTAAGAATCACTACTTTAAATTCTTGGAAGCACAAGAGTGATATGAGCCAATAATACTGTTAGAGATAAATTAAGCATAGAACATGGCTTGAATAACCCCATAGTAAAGGTCACAGGTCACAGAATCTTTGACCTTTACTAATAATATCACAATGAGAAAACCCATGTCTAAATGAAGAATACTTAGGAGCAAGAGTATACATTGTCAGGCTTAGTTTTCCACGTTAGTACATAGTCTTAAGGAGGAATTTGGGGAGACATTTTTGTAGCAGACAAAGGATAAAATCACAAAGCAAAATATATTATCATTATAATAAAGTATATTAAGCCTAAATGTTCAAAGTATTGTTTTTTCTACTGATGTGATTACTGTTGTAGTAAATAAACTGAGTTTTCATTAATTCACCCTGCTTCATCATTTCAAGTCGTAGTCACTAGTACATGAAAAGAACTCAAGTTGATTGAGATTTTCAGCAGCTTTTTGCCTTATTTCCTCTCGCTTTTTTGTGCCATCTAAAAGTCTGAGCTTATCTGAAAGGTATAAAAGTAAGCCTTAAGAAAATACGAACCTAGAGTCAGGGATATGACTCAGTAGCACAGTGTCTGCCTGGCAAGTGTGAGGTCCTGAGTTGGATACTCGGTACAAAAAGAAAGAAAAGAAAAGAAAAGAAAAGACAAGAAAAGACAAAAGAAAAGAAAAGGAAAGGAAAGGAAAAAAGAAAAGAAAAGAAAACAAAACAAAAATCAGCTACATGTTGACATGACATAAATGAAACAAAATTGAAATCAAAGAAAGTGTTCACAAATTTCACAAAAAGAAATTAAAGAAATATGAAGGAAACATGTCTGTGACCATCCATTCTAAAGATATGATTCATGATCCAGTATTAGCTGTACCATGAAAAACATTGTCAATATTTTAAAATAGATTTTAAGAAGAATAAAATAGCCTTAAAATATATTCTTACATTCACTGTTCATAAATTATTTAACTACATTAATTGTCCATGTCTCAGGAAGTGATCAAACTATTCTGATACATAATTCTGATTCAGGAATTTTGGATAGGTACTTTCCTTCTGATTTATGTTTTGCTATCCATGGGTTCTTGACTGGAAAATCCACTTCTAAGAGTTACCCATATTCTTTATGCCCATATCTGGTATCTTGATACTCTTCGTATCTGTCTCTCTTTTTCTTCCCTCTTTCTGCATGCTTTCAAGAACATCTCACTGCATGGTGGTCTCAGAAAGGAAAAACTTCCTACACTGTAGGTAGTTTATAGCAAATATTCTAAAAGTAAATGTTTGAAGACACAAGAAATGGAAGGTGCCAATCCTTTGTGATCTGAGCCAAAAAACTGGCACTGCATCACTTTCACTATTTACTACTGAAAAAATACCCAGTGCCCACTCAGTTGCAAAGGAAAGGAACACAAGCATTACTTTTCTTTATGAATAATGTCAAAGAATTTAGGATCATCTTAATTTTACATCTTATTTGTAGCAATAATGAAATGACTATTTCTGATCAATAATTCTCATTGTTTAACTAAATATATCAACTATATGTAAAACTAACAGGCATAACACAGTCCCTTACTTAAAATATGGTATTAAAAATTTTTTTTAAAAATGAAATATGCCACTATAATAATTAAACTACTGTTTTTCCAAGTAATAATTTAAATTGGTCAATTAGAACAAAAGTTAGAAACTGACTTACTAGAAGCATGGATTATCATTCCATCCATAACAGCAATGCCGATATTTCTCATGTAAAATAACTAGTAAATATCCTTTGAAAAAATGTCAATAATGAATGTGTCAGACTAGAAATATTGTATTTGGTTCTGAAGATAAAATATATCAGACAAAAATATGGTAAATTATTTCAAAAGAGAAATGAGAGAAGACTGATATTAATATATTCATGGTGCATTTCTCTAAAACGAGAAAGTATTTGTATAACAAAATGTTATCATAGGCATACTGAAGGTTATGTTTATAGATGGACCTTAGGAGTGATTTATTTGCTAAATATAACAAAGTAAATATTTATTGTCTACTATGTGCCAGGACATTTTTGCTGAATTGCTTTGGAAATGTAAAGATAACTAAGATGTAAGAGTTGCTCCCCCAAAACAAGTTTAGAATATTGAGGAGAATGATGATTAAATAGGAAATTTTGCAACAGTGTGAGCTACCCCTCATCGAGGTAAGCACAGGATGCTAGAAGGATACAGATGAGAAATTGGCCCAGACTGAGGACTGAATGCCTGGGAATATCCTCCAGGGGTCAGTGATAACTGGATACCTACATAAAAGTCCGTTGATGATATTGTTATAGTTTGTGAATGGAGGTGCTGTATGTAACAGAAGAGTTAGCAAATTTTCCATACTGAGGAGAAACAAAACAATACTGTGAAAAGATCTAGAAAAGAGAGATCAAGGAAGGTTTAGGGCAAAACCAGTGTGGAATGAAGGGACAATATGCAGCAGGAAAGAGAGAGAGAGAGACAGACAGGCAGACAGACAGAAAGAGAGAATTGTGATCATATTATCAATGCTTTTTATTTGATGCTGAAGAATGTAGTTTGTAAAATTGTTTTAAAAATTTTATTAGTATATGTTTGCAGTACATAATGATGAGTATAACTAGTATACTAAAAACCACAAGGAGGCACTGATGGGTAAAACAAATGCACATGACATTTTCAGATGAGTATTATCATATGTACAGATAAGCATGTGTATTTTTACACATACATGTGCTCCTGTATATATGTTTATAAGCATGTTTATAAACAATCAACACAATACTTCTAAAGTCATATAATCAAGATTAAAAATTCAAACCTATAAAATCTTTTAAATTCAATGTTATAAATCTGAAGTGTTTCATTTATAAGCCAAATGTATTCTGTTCAGCTTCTTGAATTTATTAGATTATTTATTGATTTAGTTTACAGTTTTGGAGTTATGATTATTTTATATAATGGCAGGTAAAATCTTTTATTTTACACTGACTAAATCAAAAGTACTTGTTCTATTTTTAAAGTAGAAATTATATAACAAACATTTAAATTTATAATAGACTTTACTTTTTACTAAATTGAATGAAAATATTCATGGACTATAAATTAAGAATTAATATACAATAAATCACAATTTGCTAACTCTTCTGTTACATACAGCACCTCCATTCACAAACTATAACAATATCATCAACGGACTTTTATGTAGGTATCCAGTTATCACTGACCCCTGGAGGATATTCCCAGGCATTCAGTCCTCAGGAAAAGGCCCTTTTTACTTTAAAATAAAATTTGAAAATAAAATTTTATTTTAAAATAAAATTTTTAAATAAAATTTTACTTTAAAATAAAATTTTAAAATAAAATTTAAGTAAATAATAAAACTTTCTTATCTAATGGATTTTATGTTTAATACATAATGGTCTCATAAAAATAAAATGTATGCAAGATTGTAGACTGCTATTCTATACTTTCATTAGACTTCAAATATACACTGCTTCTTTAAAATTTTGCACTTAACATTAAGGGCTTTTCTTAACAGAAACATTTATAAGCATATTTCCATTTTTCTGGTTCTCCTAAATATGATCTGCAATTTGTGGACCATCTGTCCGTGTTAAGTGACAGTATTATGTATATATTCATTATATAGTCATGTATAAATCAGAAATAATGAAATGAAAAATAAGTATGTTATTAATGTACTAGGGATAAAACATGCAATAGTATCTATTATTATTGGTCTGTGTTGGAATTTCCCAGGCTCTAGCTTTTAGATAAATATACAATCATTTTCCTGATTGTATATTTTGAGGTGGTGAAATGATTAATCATTCTCAATTACTAGAAAGTTACTGAATGTAATATAAAATACGAAAATCTACAAAATTATATGTAAAAAATTTAAAACTGCAAAATGTTGATCTTAACTTGAATTATTTAGGATTTTATTATGTGAACTGAATTATGGAAATTCATATCAAATTCATGAACAGGATAAGCCTCTTAGTGTACAGAAATAAGTTCCTATAACATAATTTAGTGAATTGTTTAAACAATGAAATCATAGTCATTTTTAAGATTATAACTGTAGTTAACTAAATAATAAATTCCTAGCAAGATGCTTATATAAAAGCTCCCCTTCTCTGATTTCTTATAATCTGCATTAATTTCATGAATGCCTTGTATATATTTTTAAACATAACCTTTAAAAAATTTCAGACTGACTCTGTGAACACTGGTGTTCATTGATAAACTAAGTGTTGGCCAACAGCTGAAATAAAGCATTGTTGTGAGGGGCTGGGGATTTAGCTCAGTGGCATAAGCGCCTGCACGCGGTTGTGAGTTCGATCCCCGGTACCAATAAAAAACAAAACAAAACAAAGAAAGAATTGTAGTGAAACTTGTTCTCTAGTTTCTTTAAATAAAAAAATGCATTTAGTCATTTTTCTCAGATATGCATAAATGTATATGTACACATGTATATTCCATTGGGAATTATTTTTCTTTATTCATTTAATTAAGCATCAAAATATCACTACAATTGATGTGTGGTAATCACTAATATTAAATATCTTTAAGTATATTATATTCAAGCAGTAACTTAAGGAAAAAAACTTCTGAAATACATATTACATGTACATATATATGACAAGCAATATGAGCAAATAACATATAGACTGAAGCACCAAATATTTGGACAATCATTTTCAACTGCATTAGTTCTACAAATATTTAGGTTTCAGAGTCTTTGAATATATTGAAAAAAAAGGTCACTGAACTGATTTATTCTGCATGTGCACAGTTTAAGTACTATAATAATGAAACCATGTTCCACTGGAAGAAAATTGTCCAGTGTTAAGCTGCCAGTGGCCATTTTAATAAGGCTTTCTACCTAATGTGGCTGATAGAAGCTTTTGTATAAAGTACTATTAATTTATTCAGTAATTCTAAAACTTACAGTAAAGAGATACTTTGTAAAGAAATGTAGATAATTCAGGAGGTCTATTGTTGTTCTTCATAACAATAGAGCTTTTATATCTATTCTCTAATTTACTGTCACTTTATCACTTTTATCTTCCACTTTAAGTCTGCTTCTTTCAGTGCAGTATCTATTCAGTTGATAATTCATTTAGATTTTTGAAGTTCCCTGACATAAAACCTCCATTTAACTGCTTTTTAAATGGTAGTTAATCTGCACAAATTCTACATTTGACCTTAATGAAACAGTGTATTCCTGAGATTATTAAGATATTGGGAAAACAGACTATGGCATCAAAAATATACTTATTTTAGAATTTTTATTTCATTCACAAAATGAGTTTTGCAAAGAGAGATATTTGCAATGTGTTTCCTTTTACAATAAAAGGCAGAGTAATTTTACCATTTGAGTTTCAACTACCCTATGCAGAAATGTCGCTCAAGCGAGAGGTGTCAAAGTACTATGTTAACAAACTGATTTTCCAGATGTGGATAAACAGGGACAGACGGCTCCAAAGCTCTAACATACGTAACAATTCAATTACAGTTATCGTATAATGCCATCACATATTTTTCTCCAACAATCAAACAACCTCAGCTGGAAACCTCTAGCAATAACATAAATAAAGAGCCATCTGGTTAGAATAATTAAGGAAGGCTGGAAATAAAACATTAATTAGTGTAGTATTTCAAACGACCTTCAGAGGTCTTATTATGAAATTGTATCCAAAACAGGTAATCATTTATTTCGTGCTGCTGTTAAATTTAACTAGGCATGAATGAATACAAATATCAAATTTTTACTATTTCAATGAGGACTTATGACTGAAAATCATAATGAGATATTTCTTCAATATGATAACTAAATTATACCAATAAATAAATAATTGAAACAAAATGTCACTGTGAAGACTTAAAATTAACATAACACATATACTATATGATTTTAACATTGAAAGGACCTTTGGAGTCATAACAACTTATTTAATCTCCTGAATTTATGGATGAGGAAACACAGAGTAGAAGAGATTAAATGATTTTCCCAAGGTCATACACCTAGAGAGTATCTCAGGAAAGACTAGAGGTGAACACGGATCTGACTTTCATTTTAGAAAAACTCTTTGCATTCACAATGAGAATTCACACACAAAAGTTCTAGCCAAAATGTCGCATAAATGACATACCATGAAGTGTGGCTGCTGTTATTTTGACACTTATATGAATTAAAATAAAACTACACAAAGCATGCTAATATATTCAATTGCAAGGCCACATAAGATAATAAACAAATAACAAAATATCTAAAAGAGGGTTTACACCAGAGATTTCTAGCTATAATACAATGGTCCCATTTTCTTAGGAAGAGATTAATGTTAGGAAGCAGCTACCCAGAAAACTACTGCAATGCTCACCTCCCTTGCAACCAGGTGTGATAATATGATTACTATTTCTTGGTAACATAATGCAGCAAATATGGATAGTTTCTATGAAGATTCCTTCTTCTCTCTATCCTTCTGTCAGTTGTAATCTTAGGGAATGAGGGAGCACAGATAGAAGGAAGCGTGGCTTCTGACTCACTATATGAAAGAAAAGAGGTTCCCTCTTAAGGAAGTCCAGATTAACCTGGTTCATAGAAAGAAAGAAATTCCTCTAGTTATTAAAAGTAGTACTATTACATAATCTAATAAAGACTTTAAAGCAGGCCTGATGAACATTAATTTTCGTATCACCACCTCCAATCTTTTAACTGATATATATAAATGATTTTAAAGGAATGGTAGAATAAAACTATACCTCCTTTTGGGATTCTGTTTCAATGAAGATAATCTTCTTTATACACATCATCCACGGTTTCTGATAGTCCCTTGGTTCAAGTGCGTATATAATACAAGGTTGTCTTTTTCTTAAATGCTTATAAAACTTATTTTTATTTGTAATCAATACATAATTTATGAGGTACAAATGATGTTTTAATACACTGGATAATTATCAAACTAAGATGATTAACATACCTATTACCTTAAACTTTTATTATTTTTTATGGTGAATACCTTCTAAATCTTCTCTTCTAGCTATTTTTATATAAACATTACAAATTAAATTTGAAAAAACACACAAAAGAAGATAGACTAAGCATGGTATACGTGAAACAACATGGAATCTGAAGGTAGAGTACTGGTTTTTAAGTACCCATTTTGCCCAAGACGCAAAGAACCAAAACTTGTGCGTGTCATTTTTACCATCTTCCATCTTTAGCTTTCTACTTAAAACACAAGTGGGTTGGGTTGCAAGGGGAATGAATGGGATTCAAAAACAGTAAAGCAATTCTAAATCAATGCCAAAGACAAGCAGAGGAAATAAAACCACTACATGTATATTCAGAATGCTGCTTCTTATTTATTATATATGTGATCCATAATAACTATTCATCTTGGGAGACTGATATATATCTTAATCACTTTTATTTTCATTCCTGTCCTGTACTGCCATTTTCTCATCATGCCCCAAAAGTTTAAAGTCTCTACAAAGTCTAATGTCTGCTATTGTCAGCTCTCTCGATAGGCATACTAGGGATCCACAGGGTTTGACATAGATTTTTTTATCTTAAGGTTTATACCAAGAATCGAATTTGGTTAAACATTAAAATTTTAGTAAACTTTACAGTGTTTATGTATGCACTGAAAAGGAAAAATTTATGGAAGAATATATATAAGGAACTAATAATAATGGAAACCTATTGGGAATGTGATTGTTGTAGATTTCAAGGCATCCCTGAAATTTATAGGTATTAAGCACCTCCATTTCCCTCCAAGTTCCTATCTTTTGATTCTTTTAAGCAATTGTTTTCAGCTTCTCAATAATTTTAGACTCAGAACCAAAAACACAGAAAATTTTAATATTTTTGAAATATAGGGGTTATTGTCATAGACACTGTCACTCCACAATGAATACACATATCAAAGAATCACATTCCCAATTCTTTAGGTATAATTATGTGTCAATTAAAAATTGAAATTCAGTCAGCTGTGGTAGCACACATCTGTATTTCCAGAACTCAAGAGACTAAGGCAGGAGCATTCCTGCGAGTTTGAGGCCATCTTGGATTATATTAGTGAGATTAATGCCAGCCTGAACTACCTGGTAAGATTCTGTCTCAACAAGAAAACAACAAAAAAGTAGAGATGAAAGCTGAATATTTACAATATTAATTCAATTAGAATAACAAAAATAATATAGTTTATGAATAAAAATTTAATATTTACAAAAATGCTCACAACATTATATTCTCACAACATTTGTGAGAATGGTCTTGTTTTATGCCTACAAATCTTCTTACTATTTTAATATAAATTAACTGAATTCTCTATCAGCTTCTACTTGTAATATCAGATGCATACATATATCTGGTTGAAATGGGGGAAAGCATTTTTCTTTTCTATTTATTTCATTTTAACTAAACTGAAGACATTGAGTGAAGCTTCATTTTTGTTATTTTTTTTAATTTTGAGGTTAGAGGTTTTTTATAATATGTATCTTACCTACTCTAAAATTTACTCTTTATATATTGTTTTGTGAATTTTTATAAATGTATACAATTGTGTAACAACATAAAGAAGAAATGAAACAGCTCCATCATGTGAAAGTATTTTCTTCTCATTTCTCTATTTTAGCAATTCAAACTTTATGGTGGGCCCCTGGTAACCACAAATATGTAAGTGTTCCTTTTTCAGAATTTCACATAAATAGATCAAATGGAACCTTTTGAATTTTGGGGGTTTGCATTTTTTGCTTAACATAATGAAATTAGATTAATTGAGGGTTATCATAAGAGTAATTTTGCTTTACTTTTATGCCAAGGAGTATTCCTTTATGTTGATATACTTTGTTTATACATTCCCCAAGTGATTGAGTTTTAGATTATATATGTATTTGATTACACTATGAGCAAGTATTTCAACCTTGACACACTTAACATTTTGGGATGGATAATTATTTGTGTGGGAACTATAATGTGCACTGTCAATTTTGATTCATCATCTTCTAGTTAGTATCATCATCTTCTAGTTAGTATCATCATCTTCTAGTTAGTAAATGCCATTAGCTGTTCCTCACTTAAAATGTCCCCAGCCATTGCCAATGTTCCCTGACAGTGCAAAGGAGTCCTCTATTAAGGATCATTCTTTCATTATAAGACTTCAAATCAAATATTGTGAATTCTCCAACTTTATTCCTTCTCAAATTATTTATACTATTTTTTGTAATCTTTATCTTAAAGAGAATAAAACCAAGCAAAGTAGAACAGAGTAAAGCCAATCAAAACAGAACAGTGTAAGTGATACAGGACTTCAGAACAAGATAATAGGAAATCAACAATGGTTACCATAATGCCTCTTGTTGTTTCACAATTATTTATGCTATTTAAACCCTTTGTATTTAATATGAATTTATCAGTTTGCTGATTTTTGAAAATACATCAGTATCTTGATTACAGTTATATTAAATCTATAAATCAATTTGACCTCAACAATAGATATTTTAACAGTATTGATTTTTTCAATCCACTAAAAAAGTGTAGTTCTGCAGTAGTTAGATCTTCTTTGATTTAGTATTTTATTAGTGTTTTCTAGTTTTTAGCACATTTTCTTAAATTCATATCTAAGTGTTTAATATTTTCGAAGATACTTTAGATAAAAATTGTAAAGTTTCTCATTTTCCATTATATGCAAATAGAGCTACGCTTGATTTTATATGTTGGACTTGTATCCTCTACCCTTGCTAAATCCACAGTTTGAACCTTTTTGTATTACACTACATAACATACTTTATATTTTAATAAACTGTTTATTAGCACATGTTTGCAGTACACAATAAATTCCATTTATCATGGGGCATTTGTATATGTACATGAACATATATTAATAATTTTTTTCCTCTTCACTTCCCAACCCTTCCTGCTCCCTCTATATCTTAATCCCTTTCTCATTTGTAAAAGCTCTATTTTCACTTTTCCTTTGATTCTCTTTTTTATTCCTTTTCTGTTCCTTCCTTCTACCCTCCATATTTTAAAAGGTTAGACTATGACAGCAAAATTTCAAAGTTCAAGTATGTGTAGTAATAGCCAAGATAATAGTTTATCTTACAGTTTATTTGACTGATTGAACGAAGTCATACTAGATTTGAACTACTGTCTCATTATGAGTTTGATTTTCACTTTCCTGATTACTGATGATGTAAAGCACCTTCTCACGTTATATATTCTTGGAGAAATGTCTATTTGAATCATTTGTCTATTTTTCTTTTTACATGTTGAGTTGTATTTATATTCATATTTAGGATACAAATCTCTTATGAGATATATGACCTACAAAATATTCTCTCATTCTTCAGATTATGTTTTCACTTTCTTCATGATATCTCTTCAAGCATAAAATTTTTTCTCAGATAAGTTACAATGTATTCATCTTTTGCTTTCATAGCTGTGATTTTGATGTCATATATATGACCTAACCCAGAGTCACAATTATTAATTCTCATGTTTTATTCTAAGGATTTTGTATTTTTATCTCTTACATTTAGGTTTATGACATATGTCCAGTTAACTTTATATAGCAAATGAGACAAGAAGTCCAACCAATTCATTCTTTTGTACATGGATATCGAGAGTCCCCTAAATCATATATTAAAAAGGCTATTATTTTCTCAATGGAATTGTCCTGGAACCCTTGGTGAAAAACAATTAACCATAGATACTATGGGTTACTTCTGGACTCTGAATATTGCTCCTTTGATCTATACCTCTTATTTTTATGTCAGTACTACATTGTCTTGACTGCTGTAGCTTTGTAATAAATCTTGAAATCGAGGAGTGTGACTCCTTCAGCTTTATTCTCTTTCAAAAGTGGTCTTGCAATCCTAGGTCCCTTGAATTTCCATAGGTATCATAGAGCAACTGTTTAACTATTCACAAGGAAAGCAACTGGGATTTTCATAGGCTTGTCTGGAACCTATAGATTCGTTGAGGACTACTGCCATCTTAAGAACAAGGAATCTTTTAATTCATGAACATAATATGTCTTGTACTTTATTTAAGTCTTTTTTAATTTCCCTAACTATATTTTATAGTTATCAGTGTACAAATCCTACACTTCTGTTAAACTTGTTCCTAAATAGTTTTCTCTTTTGATAAAGTTGTCAATGGAATTATTCTCCAAATTCATTTATAGATTATTCTTTCCTATGTATAAAAATACAATTGAATTTTGTATCCCAATTTTTATAACTTCTATTTCTTTGTTGAGATTTAATTTTTCTTTCCAAGAGAATTTCTAATTATGAAACAATATTTAAAATCTTTCCATTTGTTGTATTACTCTTTGTCACTATCAGTAAATTGTGCTATTTATTTAAACTATAAATAAATAAATAAATAAATAAATTCTGTGTCTAATAATTCTAATATCTGGTTCATCTATGTTGACATCAGTTGAATGTTCTTTCTCATGAAAATTGTGATATTCTTGCTTTTTAATACAAAGAATAAATTGTTGTTTCTTCTTGGATATTTTATCTATTATATCGGTAGATAATGGGCTTTAAGTCTTTTATGTTGTGTTGGTTGGTTTTTGTTATTTTTCTTAGTGCATGTTTGTGATACATAATAATTATAGTCATTGTGGGAAGTTGGCACATGTATATGACACACCTTAATTCTTTTTGTGTACCTTTCCCCTTTCTTTTATCTCTCGGTTCCCTTCCCATTTGCAAAAACTCTACCTCTTTGTTTCCTATTACCTATATTTTATTTTGCCCTTTTATTTATTAATACTTTGAGATTCTCATATTAGAGAAACTGTGAGTCAAATGAGAGTATATCAGTTAAAAACTGTTGCACAGCAAACAAAACAAACAAAGGTATGAGGAGACAATTTCAAAAATAGGAAAAAAAGTTGCTAGTTACATCTTAAGCAGACACTAATAACTAGAATATATATAGAACTCAACTGTTTTATTTTAGCAGCCATTGCCTTGTTAAAGTTTAGCACAATAGGTCTGGTATACTTTTGTGGGTTGTGGTTTCCATCGTGGTTTAATTTTCAAAGCATCGGTCTCTAAGGTGCCCCTGCCTCCCTTAGATAGCAGCTGATGTTACCTGAGAAGAATTAAAGGAGTTTCTCAGGCTTGGCCCCAAATTTCTTGACTTAGGGATGTGATGGTATTTCCCTCTAGTGTCTCCAGCTGCTTCTGAGTGAGGGAGAGAATGCGTTAGTCCTGAGATAGAGGCTACATATCAATGTCCTTGTGACAGAGTTACTTTGTTTTGTTGATGGCCTCTCTACACCAAACAGTACATTTTTAAACTTTTTACTGAAGCAGAAAATACAGAAGAGACTGTAAATCATAAGCATATAACTCAATTGATTTTCAACTTAAATATATTTGTCTAACCAGTATACGAAATAATAAATTCTTTTTTAGCCATACCCTAAATCCTTCTAATATGACAGTGAATGAATAACATCACTCATGCTGGTAATAACTAAGAACATAACATGTTGATGAATTCTTTTTTTTTAAACTTTAAATGTAATCATAAGTATGTATTCTTATATTTCTGGGCCATGTGTGTATGTGAGATCCTTTACATCAGGTTATGGTTATTACTAATGAATCTATTAGGAGTATCCTTGTATGTGACTTTTTGTAAAACTAATTTTCCATTCCTCTAGGGTATATATCTAGAAATGGAATTTCTATTAAAGTGTGCATACATTTAGCTTTAATAGATACTACTGGAGTTGCACCAATTTATACTCTTTAAAGCTATAAACGTTTTCATTGATATGCATCCTTGTGAACACTTGGTATTATCTGTTCTTTGCATTTAATCAATGTGGTAGATGCTTAGTGGTATCTCATTATAGTAGTAGTTTTGGATTTCCTTAATGATTAATGATGTTAGAGCAACTTTACATATGCATATTGTATATTTGGATATTGTCTATTGTGAAATATCTGTTCAATTTCTTATCCTCTTTTCTAATGGGTGTCTCTTTTATAAATTGATTTGTAAAAACTTCTTTATATGTTTTGAATATGTAACTGGTCAGATTCACATATTGCTAATTATCTTTTCTCACACTATAGTTTCAAACAGGCATTTTCATGAAAGATGTTCTGAAAAGAGTTCAGTTTATTGCTTATTAATTTTATGGTTAATAATTTATATGTCTTGTTCAAGAAAGTATTGTGTAATTCCAGGCCATGAAAAGATGCTTTACTAAATAATAAATATTTTGTTCTTCTCAATTTATAACCCCTTTAGGAATGATCAAGCAGGTTGGAGGGGCGTGCGGGGAACCGAGGGGCTAAGGCACGTGAGTGCGTGTGTGCAAGTGGCGAGACTTTCTCCCAAACCATTGGAGGGTGCATGAGCACTTTTCCTGAGTTGGTGATACACCAGTTGTGGTCCAACATGCAGAAGTGAGCAAGAGGTACAAAGCAGCAGAGCTGATGGATGATAAGGATGTAAGTGCATTTGAAGGTTTCCACACCCTCTACTCCAGGGGAACTCACACTGAAGAGATTGGAACACTAGAGAACCAGCTAATGCAAGTCTGATCTCCTTGAAGACAGAATCAGGAATAATATGGAGGATAAGCAGGACCAGATGATTCCATGAAGAGAAGTTTACAGGCCCTCTATTGCCAACTGTTAAAACCTTGGATTTCAGTGGATTAACCAAATGGGAAACTCAGTAACCCCTCATCCAAAGAGAAGACCTCAGCAGGCTTCCATCAGTTTGGTTCTCAGCTTAGGAAGACTCACCTAACAGGCCCTGCAGGAGGAATTCAAGTGACTGGCCCACCTCTTCACTGTGGCACACAGCAATTGGACAAACATCAACCACACAGTAGGACACTAACATACACAATACCAATAGGGGAGACTAGGGGGACTGAAAGACCAAATATTAGCTAGAAAGGTGAAAATGACAAAGTGAAAAAGCAAAATCCAACCTCAAACATCTAGTCCATCAGGAGCAAATAAAGGAGTCATTGAAATAGAGGACTTTAAAAGTCACACAATGAAAAATCTCTGAAAAGATAGCAAGTGAAATAGAAAGACAAATCCATGAGGCTATAAAAGAAAACAAATTAGAAGTAATCTCTCATGTAAATACAGAAATAACAACCTTACTAAAGGAGTTGCTAAGCGCAGCTAGAGAAGAAATAGATAAAAAAGTACAAGAGCATGGGAAACTGATTGAAACCTTGAATGAACAACATAGAAAACCAGCAGAATCCAGGAAACAAACTCAAAAAGATATCCAAAAAAACAAAAAATTCTATTGAAAGCTGGCAAAACCATTTCAATGAAGCTGAGAATAGATCTTGAGGACAGGATCACAATAAGCAATCATGAAAGGCTAGAACTTTTAAAAATAACAAAGCAGCATGAAATGACAATTCAGTAGCTTCAAGATGATGGCAAGAGAAACAACATAATACTAAATAGCAACAGTGAAAATTCAGGAGTTAACACAAATAACATAGGTAAACTATTCACAGAAGTAATAGCAGAAAATTTCCCAAACATTGGGAAAAAATATGATATGCAGATAAATGAGGCATACAGAATGTCAAACAGTCACAACCAACATAAATCTACACCCAGACATATAATAATTAAGATCCCAGATACACAACATAAAAACAGAAAACTAAAAGCTATTAGAGAAAAGACACAACTCACTTATCAAGGAAAATCCATTAGAATCATGGCAGACATTTCAGCACAAATCCTAAAGTTAAGATGAGCTTGAAGTGGGGTGTTTCAAGCCCTGAAACAAAACAATGTTCAACCCAGATTGATGTACCAAGAAAAACTTTCTTTCAAATTTAATAGAGAAACAAGATACTTCCATGACAAAGAACAACTGAAGAAATTTACATCCACCAAACCAACCCTAGAAAGAGTATTGAAAGACATACTAGACAAAGAGAAAAATGACCACAATCCCAGGAATAATAACAGAAAGAAACCACCAGGCAGGAAACCAATGAAACAAAAGGGAGGCCTGTCTCTTTGGGACCTGAACCTCTCGGACCCGCAGAGGGGCCCCAGCTGTTTGGATTGAAAGTCTGCGCAGACCTGCATCTCGGCACGACTGTTTAGGACTGGTAGGCCCGCCCTTCATCCACAAGGAACTGCCCGGAGATCGGCATCTGGGCCAGGTCTGTTTGGGCCCGTAGCCCCGCCCTTCACCCCCAGGAAGCCTCCCAGAGACCAGCATAGCGGCCTGTCTCTTTGGGACCCGGACCTCTTGGACCTGCAGAGTGGCCCGGGCTGTTTGGATTGGGAATATTGTGGAGACTGGCATCTTGACCAGGTCTGTTTGGGACCGGGAACTTTGCAGAAACCAACACTTTGGCCTGACTCTTTGGGACTTGTAGGCCCACCCTTCACTCGCAAGGAACGTCCTGGAGACCTGCCTGGGACAAAGCACGGTGGCCTGGCCTGCCTGAGATTCCACAGGCTCTGGGGTGACCACACCCAGCATTCACCTGACAACTTAGGGAGCCAGGAGCCCACAGAGGGGAGTTAGGACCCTGTGAGGAAGCCAAGAGCCTGTGGGGGAGCCACTGCCCCTCCAGGAACTGAAGGTGTAAGAGGTAATTCACCACACATGCAGAGAAAGCTTTGGAACACCGCTCAAAGTAAGGAAATATAGAAAAATGACAAAAGGAAAGACCAAAAGGCAGGCTCAAAGCCCTAGCCCTCCCCCAAAAAGAGTAGAAGCCGTGTACATAGAAGAAAAAAGAAGCCATACACCTGAAATGTCTGAAATGATATCAAATGAAATAAATATGCAAAGAGGGAAAGTTATGGAGAAATTCAAATTAGAAATACTTGCCCAGGTAAAAGAAGAATTGATAAAAATAGTGAAAGAAATAGTGAACGCATCTAGTGAAAACACAGCTAAAAAATTAGAGGAACAAAGCAAACAGATAGAATCCCTGAATGAACAATATAAGAAACAAACAGAATGCATAAAGCAGATTCAAAGAGATATACAGGAAATCAAAAATTCTATTGAAAGTTG